>WMED01003062.1:0-22609 GCA_019650415.1 Pipa parva
ACTTTTGGGGGTAAAATTAATGTAAGACAGGGCCTTACTTTCGGGGAAACACGGTATCATGCCATCATAAGCCGAGAAATACTCTGCATTCTATGTTATAATGCAAATTTAAAGGGTATTTATTTGTGAGAAGTGGTTTTGTTTGTCCAAAACAAGGCCACTTTTCTGGAAGCGCCAGGTCCAGTAGTATAAAGTGATAGCTGCACGCCTATCATACTCTGCATTTTCCTTCACTAAAAGTTGGTTTTTGTTTGCAAACAGTGCATGTGCAATAAAAATGGATTTGTACATGCCCACTGTATAATCCTATTCTCTCATAGGGGACACAGGGACATTGGGTAAAAGGTGCCTCCCAACTGGAGGAAGGGCACTGTACGGATTTCTCCTCTCCACTTTCCTTTCATACCTCACTTGTACTTTCAACTGTGCTTACATTCTGAACAGGACGAGGATACTGAAAGATAAAACTAATAAAAAATCCCTTTTTCTCCGACACTAAGGGGGACACAGAAACAGGGGTGTGTCCAAAAGTGTTCCAAGCTGGGTGGGAACCAATGTAACTTCTTTTTCTTTTTAGTTGCAGTAAGCAGAATGCGTGTTGGGGCTCAGATCAGTGAGAGCCTGGCTTACCATTACAAAGCAATGACAGATACAGTTTAAAGTGCGCCTGTCACCTCAAAACCAATACTAATTTAGATTCTAATCTAAATTCTAATGAAATAAACACTTTTGTAAATATATATGTATTAAAAAAATTTACCTTTATACAGCATTCTCTTTCTGTCATCTTCCCCGTCAGCCTGCCTTTTCTTTCCCGAGTGTCGGGAGGGTGGGGCTAAATGATGATTGTCATTATTTCTCCTCCAATCAGATCCCTTAAATCACGATCAAGCAGGGATCTGATTAGTGGAGCTATAATGTCAATAATCTAGCCCCAACCACCTGATTTGGGGGGGGAAAAAAAAAAAAAAAAAAAAGACAGGCTGACAGGGAAGATGACAAAGAGAAATGCTGTATAAAGGTACACTTTTTAAATATATATCTACAAAATGTTTCATTTCATTAGTAGAACCTAAATTAGTATCAGAGTTTTGAGGTGACAGGTGCACTTTAACACAGGCAGAAAGAACAGAATCCACTTTAAATGCATTTCAAAGGCCAGACAGACTTGCATTTTAATGTAAACAGATTTTTGTTTTCATTCCAAGACTACTTACCATAATATCTATTAAAACAAGCCCATACAAATTTATAATTCTGAGTGACTTTGTTTACAACTGCACCAAGACAACTGACACAATGCTGTACCACCTGAAAAAAAAAAAAACAAAACTCAAAAACTCAGAAAAAATGCTAGAATGACCAAGACTTTTGCATGACCTACACTGCATATCTTGTAACAAAGGAATATAGGCACAAAATCTTTAAAACATCTTTAAAACAATCCTATTCTAATTATAAATCCATAAGAGGGTTAGTAATGTTTGACCTATAATACACAGTTTTTAAGCTCATTTCTATTTTCATACAGGTCTCAAGCATTTTCCTGAGCGATTCAACAGACTGCACTGATAAAAACATATCACTTTTTTTCCACATATATCACTAGGGGGCAGTACCATGGCATGCATTTAAAGCAAAAGAAAAAAAAAAAACAACACTTTGATAATGCCTCTGTGAAATGTAAATCTACTCTAACTGTACATGTGAAAACAAAGACAAAATAGTAGTGTAATTGTGTGATACAATTGTGTGGTAAGCTGTGTTCCTTTACATCCCAGTGAACTGTTTTATCTTTTATAAAGATGTGTTTTCTGCGCATGCCCAAAGTAACTATATCTAAGTGACCTGTCCACTCTCTGCTAAATAGAGCTTGACACAAACACAGTTCTAGCAGTTTGCTTCAAACTACTATAAATCAATTATAAATGAGTGGCCCAGGAAATATCCTGCAGATAAGATTATCTGTACGATTCAAATAGTAATATGCTTCTTATTAATGATCCTAACCTTTAAAACAATTTTTTTTGTTAACTCTCCACTACTCCTGAACTTCACCACCTGTCCTGTAATGTGCTATTGTTTTAATGATGCTCTGAGATTTTAATACGTTGGAATTCAAACCCATAGTCTTATATCAGTTTCAGTTATCATGCCCAAAAGATAGTAAATGTATGCACAGAATTTTTTCTTTTTTTCCCATTAGCAATCCTAATGTAGCCAAGAAAGCATTAGTGCTTATAGTCAGACACTTTACAGAAAGTCAGAGTCCATCTTATCAGCTACAATTTGTGTAGGTATGGGAAATCTTGTTATAAAGCATACTACTATTCAGGGCACGATGCACAGAAAATGTTGTAAATACATTCCCCACCTTTATGGAAAAGTATTCTCTGCCCCTGCCTTACCGTCATTCCATATTTAATGATGAGCTTCATGAGATCTTCCTCAATTGTTGCCAAGAAGGTCTCACTAGGGTGTTCCATAAGCGGCACAACCAGCTCTAAGATTTTTGCAACATTGCAGATTACCATGAAATCATTTTGTGTCTGGGGGGGGAAAAAAAAAAAAAAAGAAACACTGATTCCTTTCTTAATGTACTGACAATACTTAAATGTTCTTAATGTACCGACAATATTTAAAGGTTTTTAATGTACCTGCAATATTTAAATGCAGTTTTCTTCTAATGTTACATACAAATGAGGACATTTGTTTTATTATTGTACCAAATGACTCCTTCCTTTGTGCAATTAGAAATTAAAGTAATTCCAAACACTTTTTAAATTATTTTAAACCAGCAAGAGCAAGTTTTTAACAACCATGGTCTAAGATACTTACGCTACATTTAGTGGTTAGGTATGGCTGCATAGTCATTGCATGCTTCACCATGAGCTGAGGCCTGATTTTGCTGAATAGGAACAGGGTGGTTATGCAAGCCACCAACCGACCAGAATTGACACCTTTACTGTCCGCATCTGCCATAATTAAACAAAAAGATCAGTGTTAAAAGTTGTATTTCTAGATTTGTAACAAGAGCCACTACAACAATAAATGGGAGGAACATCAAAGTCTGCTGTTAAAGAAATAAAGGGAAGTTACCTGATAGGGACTCCTCATATTTTAGTATGTGCTCAACAAGATTATCAACAAGCTGAGTACATGCTTTCTTCACAGGTTTATAAGAAGCATCTTCTTCAGACTTTAACAGCTACAAGTCAAACAAAATGAACAGATCTAAATTATAATCTCTTTTATTAAAAGAATCTCCCCTGATACCTACATGCAGAAACCTGTGAAAGTACATGCATGTTCCTTTAAAAAAAAAAAAAAAAAAAAAAAAAAAAGAATGAAACTATTTCCTTAATATTAAGCTTGGTGACACCACCAGGTAAACAGCAGGTGGCAGAATACTCTCAGAAGCATGTTAGAACAGCAGTCGTGAACCTACGGCATGCACACTGTCACCACCACTGCTATCCTCAAACCCCCCAACGAATGAGCGCTCCCCTCAGTGCAGGCAGTGAACCTGACCTGACAATTTTCAGGTCAGATCTGCGGCCTACACTGAAGGAGCACTTGCTCGCCGATGGGACAGCCACGACATCACTCATCAGAACCTGCACTTTGGGGAAAGGCACTGGGTGAATGACGAATACAGAAAAGGTTCACCAGCACTGTGTTAGCACATAATCAATGGATTTATTCATTTCATTTATATCTGTGCATAGAGGGGGTGCATGCACAAATAGCATGATTTAATTTTAAAAAAAAAAGTGCTTAAAAACAAACGTAAATTAAAGTCCTTTATTTGCCTCGGTCTCAAAAGCTTTAAGGTTGCAGAAGGCAAAGAGTCTGAAACTTACATTTTGTAGCAACTGTTCAAACCAGTCATAGCCTGTATCTTTACAAGCTGCAACCTAAAATAAATGAAAAAAAAAAGGGAAAGAAACATTAAAAGATACAAATAGTAAAATAAAATACAGAGCATCAATTCATTTGAAGAACAAGAATTCGACAGCGCTCGTATTACACAAACTGCAAAATTCAGAAAGGGGATTCAGGAAGGGGATCTAGAAAATAGACAGAGACCAGGGATGTACCTATCAGCAAGTGCACTGGTAGCAGTACCACTGTTTCACTGATAAAGATGCTACTATAGGGTTGACCACCCCATGCACATCAAATTAGTGCAAAGAAACACAAAGTTAGAGCTTTTCTATTTCACATTGGTGACTTCTTTACAATTTAGAAACTGTTGCAACAAGACACTATTGCCAGTTTACATTATTCACTAAAGAATAACTCTTTCAAGAGAAAAAATACTGAAAGTTATAGGTTGAAATGACACTAGTCACTGATGCTTTTGACCAGAAATGGAAATAAAAAAAGTTGCTGCTCTAGTAGAAATTCATTTCCAGGAATAAATCCAAATTTTACAATGGTTTTAGAAAAACTCAAGAGCTGTAGTGGTGCTAAACAATGTCTGACATGCTGAGAAACAAATATTGCAACAACACGCCCAAAATATAGTAGAGATTAGAAGCGGAGGATAAAAACATCCCCCCACTCTTTTTTCTTTTGTAAAACGTAAAAAAAAAAGCACAAAGTTCCACATATAATACTTAAGATCTCAAATGTGTACACAGGCAAGTTATTTAATCTCCGGATGACTGTGTGCATGCATACTGGCAAACACCCGATATCAAATATGACTACTGGAAAATGCTTTACTTTTGCAACTGTGGAGGAAATTGTATCCTGAAAATAAAAAAGCTCCTAGAAGATCCTTACACATCCACACAATAATACACTCATAGTAGAATGACACAAGCAGCTAATTAAAACATCTGAAGGACCTGGTGATTTTTTTCCTAATAGAAAAATCACAAAGCACTATTGTGCTATATTATCAGGAATTGTTGATATGTTGTATGGGAGCAAGTCACAAAAAAAACTAATAAATGTTACGTCTAAATTGTTTTGTTTTAAATAATACATTAAAATTTAATTTAAGACTGTAACAATGAATTAAATGAAACCAAATAGGATACCCATAAATTAATTTTATTACGAGCATATTATTTACAGTCAATCAGAAAACCAACATCAGACTATGGACTAATTAATATGTGCAAGTTCCTCTCTGTTACAGCTGAATATTAATTTAATTACATGTACACAAAGACTAATAAAAGGCTTACCACGTCTGTTATGTTTAGTATTTTTCTGGTCATTGCTTCTTTATCATTCTGGGGGGTTGGAGTAAACCAGAGCTTTTGGAATGTTTCATTCACTAATTTCTGGGTAACAGAAAAAAATAGTATGTTGAACTGGTAAATAAAAGAGTTTGCAAATAAATTTCTTAATGGGTGCACTGCTATTTCTGAAAAACATGTTATCCTTTAGCAAAAAACACCAAATCAAACAGATAGTCTACATTACAACCTTTTATTGAGTGATTTAAAGAAGCCAACAACCCTACACTTTGGGGGGAATTCACCGAAGTACAAAGTGAGCTCCGGATCCTCACTTTGCACTGACTGTTATGCCTCACTTTGCACTGGAATCCCTTTAAAGCGTTCGCACTGATTGTTATGCGCTCACTGATGTCCTGCACGTGGACATCAGCGAACGCTTTAAAGGGATTCCAGTCTCGGTGAGAGCAAAAGAGTCACCTCGCTGAGACTGGAATCCCTTTAAAGTGTTTGCTGATGTCCGCGTGCAGCACACTTCGCACTTTGTTGAATTCCCCCCTTTATCTTAAATGTATTAATGAGACCTCATTACCCATAAGCATTTTATAAATCATGCCATTTACCAGAGATGTGTTTTTTTTTTTGTGCTTATGAGTAAAATACATTGATTTCCAAGGGAAACAGTATAAATCAACTCAAACAGATTTCAGTCAGATTATTCCTCTTAATACACAAAGGAAAGAATAATCTTGTAGAGTAGATTTATACCTTTCATTGCTCATTAGAGTTTTGAATAAAACCTTGCTACTCTGTTACACATAATACTAAACTGTAATCTACATGGTGCTTACCATATTAGTACCTGCTACCTTATGTAATACTGTTAAGCTTAGCCCCTTTACAGCAAACTTGGGGATCCTCATTTTGAAAAAGACTGTCATGCCCCCTGATCTGACAAAGTCAGCTAACATAAAAAGCATTGAGGAAGGTGACATTTATGTGCACTTACTCTACCATAAAGACGGACACATGCTTGTACCATAGGTGTGCCTGAGAAGGTGGGGCAAGTGACTTGCCACCTTAACAGCCCTACAGGGAAAAAGCAGCACTGATTCCTGTGCTGTAAAACTGATTCACAGGTAATGGATAACATTGTTTTTTCTTAAATTGGAACTTTAGCTCTGCTTTAACTAAGATATCTTCCAACTGTAATCAACTTGTTTTTTTCTTTCTTGTTTGTTTGGCTGCTGGCTTAACAACGACGCTGTGCAAAATCATGGTGTTTGTCCAAGAGTTGTCAACAACTTAAATCTGATGTCTAAATTAGCACATAAAGCGGCACTGTGAAACAATACAAAAGTACTTCAGCTCATCATACCTTAATACCCTCTTCATCATTCACTCTACGGATCATTTTAACACACATTTCAGTGATTTTGGGAAAGGTTGGCTGTTCCAAACAGATGTCCCGCAAGATCTTTATGACTCGTTTCCTTACACTGATACCAGTGTCCTTCACAAAAATAAGAAACCATATACAGGATGAAAAAAATGTATTCACTTAAGGTAAAAAATATGAAATAGTATAAGCTAAACAGATAAACCAAAATACGCTTGAGTGCGCAAAACCAAAAATTTCCATCAGCAGGAACTTAAGCTGTACTATTCCCTTTAAGCTATTAGAAGGCAACACCTTTTTTAGCAGACAGTAGGTAAAAGAATCATCCTACAACAGCAGTATAAATAGTTAATAAATAGTAAATGACACACTCCAAAGATATGCTTTGATAAAAATTGTTTATTTCAACAAGAGAGTTCTTAAAAAAAATGAAATGTAAGGTAGTCACCTAGCTTTATGTAAAATATTTAACATACACCAGATATTATTCCAATCTGCACATCTACATTAATAAGTGCAATAAATAGGATTTATGCAGAAAATGTGTTGATATATTTTACTTAAAATTAAGAACAAACTGCTAAAATGTAATCATAGCCTGAGCGCTCTCAGTTTACATAGCTAACCTCTGCTTGGTACTGACAGAATATTTTAGCATATTTTGCACAAAAGGCACCCTTTCCTTGAGGAAGTTGAAACTGAGCACCATTGCTTCAAGCACACAACTAATACAATTAGTTACTAACCCACTCACTTTTGCTTTGAAACACAATTATAATAATTACTAGAGTGGTGTACAGTAGAATAGTGCATGAAAAAAAAATGTTACAGGAGAAACATGAACAAGTTTCTCTGATTGACAGAAAGGCATACTAGTTAACACAAAATTAAAGGCTGTATCCCCCCTTACCAGTATCCGCTCTACGAGCATATCATAATACTGCTCTGCAAGCTGCGGCCTACACAGCACAAACCGCCCAAGCAATTCAACAGCTGCTTCTCGGACACTTGTTGAGTTATCCATCAGTCTCCCGTGAACACCTCTTTGCATATCCAGCTGTAAGAGTGCAACAAAATTAAGAAATGGTAATTAATCTAAAATTCATTTTAAAAATTACAATAATACTAGATACAACAAATCATTTACCCTTGCAAGAATGCTGGGATCTACAGCAACAACTTCAGACAAGCATTTCATAGCTTTTGTTCTAACAGCAATGGCATTCTCCCCTAGTACCCGAAGAATCTGAAACAACACCACCAAAACATGAATTTATGGACAAAATGTAAATGCTCTGTGATTGTGAAGGATGTTTTTCTATATAACAGTCTGATTTCACATACATTTTAACAAATGAGATATTGGAAGCTACATAAATGTATCCTGTTATAACCTGAGCCAGTAACAAATATTTTGACAAAGGGATCCTTATTACTTTCCAGTCATACAATAATGACCATTAAGCAACCAAAAGTCATGTCTTCAGAAAAAGTTATGGCATGTTAAGTTCAGTAGATGAAGAATTACCTGAGTCAAATATATATCAAAGCTCTGGGCAAACGGCCTCATAGAGGCCAAATATCGTACAATCAAACACGCGTCATCATAATCCACAGTGTCCGAGTTTGACCTAAAATATAACAAAATGTCAATAAAATAAGAAAATTCAAGCAGATTAAGAGATCATAACAATTTTCTGAGTCATACTTCAAAGTGCTAAATTGAGATGGTGCAGTTTTAATGATGCTTCGCAGAAATTTTTTCCTTTTCTCTGCTCGTCGCATAATATCTCCTGTAGACTCCACCTCTTTTGCATGGTGTGCACCCTCAGATGACTCATCATCCTTTTGGGATTTCATAGCTTTCTCTGTCTCCATTGTAGTGTCACGAAACCACTGAGCTATATAAAACTTCCGGGAAAACTGAAAGTAAAAAATATATAAAATAAACTTGTATACCTGGTACTGTACCATACTGTGGGGGGAAAAAAGTTTCTATTTTATGTTCTTACCTTAAATCCCTTTTTTTGCAGACTAGTGGGGGACACAGGCAAAACCTTTGGTAAAGCTTCCTTCTCTGAAGGAGGTAGGACACTAGAAAAAAAGTGTATTGAGGGGCAACCCCAGTACATCTTTGTTCTAGGCTTTACCCCTTTCCCTGAGGCTCCTACTACTTCAGTTAACACAAAGCTACCAAAGGAACTGAGCTGTAAAATAAGGAACCAACACAGGGAGGAGTAACTGAACAAGAAAATACCAATTTTTTTCTTTTAAAACTAAGGATTCAAACACTGGTGAAGAAACAAACCCTGAGACGAGTGGTATCCCCACAGGGGCAGAGAAAAGGGTTTGCTAAGAAATTGTGAGAATGTCCAAGAACCATAACAGCACAGCCAGTACGGAGCTAGGAGAATTTCTGTTTTGAGATGCCTGAGGCTTGAGAAGCATTACAATCAGAAGAAAAAAATGTGAGATAAAGTGGCCATAGAACAACCATAACATCTGTGAACTAGACAACATGGTCCCTGTGTCTGAAGAAAAACTTTGAAACCTTGCGATTCTCTGTGGAGGCCATGAGATTTTTTTCTTCCCACATCAGAATCCATTCTAATTCTGCCCCTGCTTGACTGCTCCTGGTACCCCCAGCGTAATTTAGGTAAGCTTTGCCTGTGGCATTGCCAACTGGACTCATACACTGTGGACCCGCAAGATGTGCTCCAGACTTATTAAAGCTTAGTAGACCACCTTCAACTAACACTGATAAGGAATTGACGACTTCACCTTGTTCCAAAGTACAGCTGGACAACCAGCTACTGATAACAAATGACCACTGCCACTCGATGCCTTGATTCCCCACCCTTAAGAAAGTGGGGAAGGGGGTGTGGCAAGTTACACAGTGATGGGAGAAGTAGTTTTGTGAATTCTCTGACCTGTAGAAAAAAATAAATAGGTCCCACGATGGAGGCTGGAGAGGACTAAAGGGGACATCAGGCTCTGGTTGTGAACCTTCTTTTATAGGTTGTCTGAAAAAAGCCTAATGCAAACTAGGCCACAAGAAAAAAAACGAGTAGGGGACAGGTGAAACCTTGTGCAAGGTGTACCTCGTCCTCATACTTTTTTCATAGTATTTTCTCTCCTGCAGAGAAGGAAGCTTTACCCCAGAAGTTTTGTTTGTGCCTCCCATTGTCTGCTTGTAATCATCAAGTTATAATCGGTTTGATCAAGAAAAAACCTACCACTAATGAAGGATCAGTCTCTGTGTTTTCCTCCAAATAATCTAGAAGTGCCTTCTGAAGCTGTTGAATTTCATCCTCACCTTCAGGGGCCTGCAAGATAAATATACTGCACTAAAATTCAAATTCACACACTTTCACTTTTA
Organism: Pipa parva; assembly: GCA_019650415.1. Lineage (NCBI taxonomy): Eukaryota > Metazoa > Chordata > Amphibia > Anura > Pipidae > Pipa > Pipa parva. Next base: position 9,974 of record WMED01003062.1, read on the forward strand.
TCATTTATATTACCAATCTCCATTGGATCTATTTCCCCATTTACTAGGCATTTAATGTGATGGGGCTAGGAAGAGTAATTCACCTCCTGTAAGCACATCATTTAAGGCAATTGACTTGTTGTCAATTCATCATTTTTAAATGATTTTGATAAGAGTTTGTCTCTTATTGTTATGTTTCCTTTTGTGCACAGCTGAAAAAAAATTACATATATGGGCAAGGCCATTGTTTATTCTGAGTGACCAAGCTGTGCTCCAATTGATTCTTCTTATAGCAAACTGAATCCTTGTTAAAGCTTGTATGGAAATCATTGATGAATTGTCTAGGTGTTTAACAACCAGTATGGTTCCATGATGTTCCAAACATCCAAACCTGAGCAGTGACAACTCACTTGCATGCCTGGAAACCCCTTCCCTCAGAGATTGAAGATGAATAATTTTTGTATCAGATTAAAGAACAACCACTCAAGAACCTGGTAAATTTGATATATTTAGAGCTTTAATTAAATAATAAAGTCAGAGCTTAAAATACTTTCTGTACTATGAGTATTCCCACATTTCACTGAGTCCTGATACTGACTATTGTTTGACACAACAGCAATATGCACATATATGGATTGCAAAGCACTCCTACTGGGCTCAGATATGTGGTCTTTGAAAGTCTATAAAGGGTATATTAGCAGAAAGAAGCAGTCAGTCTAGGCTTATATGGAAAGGGCTAGAATAAATTGCACAGAATAACATCTATCCTACCTCAGTCTGTTCAGGGTAAAATAAAATTGCAAAGCACACAACTAAAAAGTATACTTTTCCTAAGAAAGTAGCAGCTTGATCAGAAGCATAAATAGGAGTGAATTCTAGAGCAAATATTTCTACTTCACCTATTTGGTACTATCCTTGCATCCCTGTATGTGTCTGCTCGTTCTTTGATGAGAGACAAGTATTTGTGCCCATTGGGGCCCACTTCAGTCTCTTGTCCCCAATGCAGCTGCTATTGATGAACTCCATGTAGTTGCACCCTTGAGTTACCTTGCTACAGATTCTAAAAGTTTGCCGCTGGCAATCTACAAAATACAGAATTGTCAACTTATGGGACTAGAACAGCGATGGCAAACCTAGGGCACATGCGCCTTCACCACTGCTGCCTTCAGTGTAGGCCACAGACCTGATCTGACAGGCTTTCAGGTCGGATCCATAGCCTACACTGAAGGACGCTCGCTTGCTGGGGTGTGCTCCTTCCCTGATACAGGAGCGCTCCTACCCCAATGCAAGAGTAATGATGTTACTCACCAGCACCGGCACTTCGGGGGACGGCACTGGTGAGTGAGGTCACCTTTGGTTCACCATCATTGGACTAGAATATTTGCAGGCGAAACCTGGGAAGCTACTTGGATCACAAATATTTTTGGTTAAAAAAATAACCAGTAAGAAAAAGTTACCTGCTTGAGTATTCTGTTTATAGACCCTTGGTCCATCTTGCTAGTGACTGCATCTTTCCTGAGCCTTGCAGCCACAGTGCCCAAATAATCCAAAGAAGCCACTCGCAGTGCCATCTCTGTTGATTTATTACTAAACTGGTGAACCTAAAAAGACAAATAGTAAACACATGCTTTTGAAGGTGACCTTTTAAGAACAGACAAATGATGCAACAGAAACATTACAAAGAAATAAAGTGTAACTAATTTGGTATCCCTACCAGTAGTCTCCCTAATAAACTCAACAGCAGCTCTGCAGCAGGCCACTCTGGCTTGTTTACAGTAGACAGAAGATCCTGGACAAAGTTCTCAAACAATGGTCTATAATCTTCTTCTCCCTGTTTACTTCCACACCTGTAAAAATAATTGTAAATTAACATCTTATTCAGTTGTGCATTTCTGTTTTTGGAAATAACTCATCAGATTCAAAGCCTACAAGTCAAACTATCATTGCAGATGCATGTTTAAAGTGCACCTGTCACCTCAAAACACTAATACTAATTTAGGGTGTACTAATGAAATCAACGTTTCGTAAATATATATGTATTTTTTTTTTCAAAAAGTACCTTTAAACAGCGTTTCTCTCTGTCCTCTTCCCCGTCAGCCTGCTTTTAATTTCCTGGATCGAGTAAGAATGATTGACATTATAGCTCCTCCAATCAGATCCATGCTAGATTGTGATTTAAGGGATCTGATTGGATGAGCTATAATGTCAATCATTATTTAGCTCCGCCTACCTGACAGTTGGGAAAGAGAAGGCAGGCTGACAGGGAGGATGACAGAGAGAAACGCTGTATAAAGGTACATTTTTTTTAATACATATATATTTACAAAAACATTTATTTCATTAGTACAACCTAAATAAATATTAATTTTGAGGTGACAAGTGCACTTTAAAAATATACAGTCAAAACATTATTTATACAAAGTAAACAAAAACATACTCCCAATTCTCTTGATACAGATATTCAATACAAACAGTAGTATTAATCTTGTAGGCAGTTTCTCCACTTTTTGCCAAAATACTTTATCAGTTTTGCCACCTAAAAAAGTAGCATCTGCTCCCCTTTCACTTAAAAACAGTTCTCAATTTCTGTAATTGCATTGGCCCAGTTTAATGCAGAAATAACTAGACTATTACAGCTTTATCTTTGTATAATGTTATTGATTTATTTATTAATTGGGACACAGAACTAACCTAATTAAAATAAAGTCTTGATATTTTATTCTGAAAATACTCAGAGGGCTGAAGATAACCAAAATGTTGCTTGAACTAATTAGTAGATAACAATTAATTTACATAAAATATAGAATCAAAGAAATCACTACACATTTTATAATGAGTTTAGTAATAGAGAGTAGGATGGCAGAGAGTCCTGGGTAAATATAATTGAAGGGGGATAGTGAGGGGCAGGCGGTGATGGGAAAGAGATTCTTGTGTGTATATGAATAATGTTTCCTGTTCATTAGAAATATTTTGCATAGGAAAATCCCTTCTCTGCTTTAGATTTTACTGTCTCTGACAACAAGCACTGAGTTTAAGCTATGATGATCATCAAATCAAAGGGTCAAAAGGAGGCAGTGGGAGGAAGGTGTTTGAAGGTGACATTCATATTTTCCGATTGACACAAGAGCATGTGTCCATAGACAGCTCAGTCTAGAAGGTCACATCATTATCAGTCATGCACAGAGGCAGGGGGAATCAAGGGAATTCATTCTTAATGAGTATTTTTAATATGCAGATGTTGATTCTGCCATTTGTTATTTCACTTTGAATGAAATTATAAGTCACGCAGCACTTTGGTTCACTATATAATTTAATCTGTGTTTAATTTTTAAAGAGGTGGGGTCAGTTAGTGGGTGTGGCCTAAGGCTCCAAACATTCTGTGCCTATATGTTCCTGAGATGTTAATCAGACACTGATGATACTAATCTAATAGATGCAGATATCGGATTACTTTACAGGATTTAGCTATATTCTTACTTCTAAATGTCTCTAGTAATACAGATACACTTATGGTAAAAAATATTATGCAAGCTGTGACAAATTGTCGCTGTGTTGTATATATTCACCTAACACGGAAGAGATAACCCTAGGCTGCTGTGTTCTGGGTTAGAAACCACTACTGCAAGAATAAGTCCAATAGAGTTGTAATAAACAGAGAAGGCAACATGGTTTAATTATACTACTACACAATCAAATTAAATACAGAATGATGAAAATTTCTGTGAGGCTTTGTGCAGAACTAACTTAAATATGGGAACTGAAAAGCAGTTTCTGGCCCCCAGATTAATATAAAATATATATATATATACATATACATGACATAAATAATTTTTAAATAAAAAAATATATATTTAAGTGAGCCTGTGCAGGTGCTATCACAAAAGGTTTAGTCTTATTATCCAATTCTGTAAACTTTGCTTATTTTAAGAGTAAAGAAAAAAACTCCTAATTACTCACTTTTTGAGAAAAATAGAGAGGAAATTCTGCGCTGTTCTCATGGCCGTTTCATACGAATTAGTGATGAAAACATCTTGGTCAATCTAGAAGGAAATAAATACTGTTACTGTACCAAATGATTTATCTCCAACTTAAATATTAAGACAAGCAATTGACACTAAACAGTATATCTAGGAGAACTAGAAGTCTTACTTTTTTGTTTGATTCTTCCTCTGAGTTGTCTTTGTCTGATGGTAAGTGTACAACACACTGTATTAACTGTAATACCAAGGCAGTAACCATCTGAATGTACATGGCTTCTCCGTCATCATCACTGCTGTTTAACCTGATAAAGAGCAGAACCATTAAAGTTGTGCATTACAGAATTTACATATGGGTGTGAATCTCTTATAATTCCCTCTGATAAATGTTAAAACGTTTTCAATTCACATCACATTAATTATGTCTGATAAAAATTGTTTTATATGTTCACTGTAACGCTGTTGGAGGTGAGTGGGGAGCGCGGGGGAAGGGGTGTCATGGGGAAGGGGTGTCACGGGGCAGCAGGGGGCGCAGGTCAAGTTTAGCGATGGGCAATGTGGGAGACAGCGCCCCTCAAATAGATTGCGCCCTGGTCCGTTGCCCACATCGCCCATCAGTAGAACCGGCCCTGGATCCTAGCATCAGCGGTTCTGTAAGATAGCGCTACAGCCCAAAGGTACTGATTTGCTGCTTCAAACTACAGTGATTTAGTCTGGCAGAAGCTGCACTTTTAGCATATCAGTTAGGATTAGGGCACATAAGTACTCTAAAAGGCAACTTTGATTATGTACTGATTGCTTTAATATAGAAGAATAAGTTTAAACAAACATTTTTCTAAATATGTTTTTTTTTTTAGCAAAACTGTAATACTAATCATCTGTGAGAAAAACTAAACTGCCCCACCTCCCTGTCACTCAAGAAAAATATTAGCCAGCACTGTTGCATCCCCACATAATTAGCTGTGAGCAACAGTGAGGGATGGGTAATGAGGCAATATTTTTCAATAGTAATCAGTATTACAGTTTTGCAAATAGAACATATTTCTATAAAAGTCTGTTCATACACATCATCCCGTATTATAGAAGGAACTATAACACAAAAGTTCCCCTTTAATACAGGATATAAAATCAAGCTGGATAAATCGGCACAAGTCGTAAGCATCCTTATACACTGACATTAGGCAATGCAATTGAATGTAGTTTCTCATAGATTTCTATGGGAATATGTTTTTTTTTTTTTATCAAACTGGGTTAACTGTCGTTGTGTTTTTAATTGCATATGGCAAAACAGTGACAAAAAGTCAGGTGCAGCCATAGGAAAACTATTCTATTGTTTGTTTTGTAAATAAACATTAAAAGCTTAGAAGAGAAAAAAAAAACAGTTTTACTTTTTAGTGTTTATACCTAAAATTCCTCAGGCTTCTTTTACTTGTGGGCAATCTTGCAAGGGAGGTGAACAGTTCTTCCAAAATTAGCTGCCTATGCTTTTCGTACCTAGAGAAAACCTACATAAAACAAAAGGTAATTGATTTGTAGCACATTTTTCATTTGATGAAGGTGTTCATTTCCTAAAAATAAGCATTTTAATTTTAGCAGTAAAAAAAATAGAAAAAAAAGCACTGTTGCCTGTGAACTTTGGAAAAATCCTTTGCTAGGAGTTAGTGGTAAAAAGGAAAAGGATGTGGGTAGTGCCAAGTCCTCACTCTGTAAAGGACCATATGTATAAGTTGGTTAGGCCAACAAGGTCCATAGTGAACTGAAATACCTCCACTCTCTCTCCGTGTGGAGGGGGGGATGGGGTAAAGCCCTCAGAGGAGGAGTTTGTTCTCAAAGTGTCCTGCTTCCTTGGGGGGTGGAGCTTTACTCCATGGTCTTGTGCCCCCAAAGAAACTATAGAGGAAAATTGATATAGATATCCAAAAGTTCATTTTTTACCACTCAGATTTATAAACTGCAAAATAAGGTACTAAAGTACAGATCAGCCTAAGGGGGGAATTCACCATTGAGAGAAGTGAGCTCCGATTCCCTCGGATCACTTCGCACATGGCGTTATGCGCTCGCTGATGTCCTGCACGTGGACATCAGCGAACGCTTTCAAGGGATTCCAGTCTTGGCGAGGCAACTCTTTTGGTCTCGCCGAGACTGGAATCCCTTTAAAGTGTTCGCTGATGTCCGTGTGCAGGACGTCAGCGAGCGCATAACACCATGTGCGAAGTGAGCCGAAGGATTCAGAGCTCACTTCGCTCAATGGTGAATTCCCCCCTAAATCATCTTGTAGGGGGTTTTAAAGAAACAACTTGCAGAGCTTATTACTACATATACTAGCCTGTATTGCTCAAACAGCAAATGTCTAACTGAAAAATTACAATGAGGAAAACCTGCAAAACCTTTCAAAACAAAATGAACAACACCTAATTTTAATCTTCTAAAAAAACAAAATAGAAAGAAATGGAAAAGAGTTTATAACTTACAGCAGTGACCAGCTTAATTGCACACAGCTGTAACTCACTGACGTTTTCTACAAAGAACGGTGTAATTCCCATAGATGACACCTGCCAAAACACAAAACTAAGTTAGGCAATGTGCAGCCAAATATAAAGGCAATTAGTATACTAGTCTAGTATCTTCATACAGGTTTTAAAATCAGTTTTCAGAAACAAAGTTTTAAATATTTACAGACATATGTGCTTCATATTTATATGAAACATATAAGCATACTGCTTTTCATTGCTGTGATATTTTTTTCTAAAGTGCTTCCTTAATAGAATCAGTCATGCCTCAGCCAAAGTAGGATAAATGGAATGCTCCCCTTGAACTCTTTACATGCAAATACGCACACAAATAATATTTTGTGAACATATATATCTATGCCCTCATACTTTATGATCTTAATTTTTTTTTTTTAAGTTTTAGTTTCACTTTCATTACTAGGAAAACATGCAAACAATACAGAACTGTCCATTAGAGGGCAGAAAAAAAAAAAGACTATTTTGTGGTCTTTCTTTCAACCTCAACCAGTATCCAACACAAGGTACAGGCAACATATGGTTCTACAAATGTATTTTTGCTAGAGGTCAGGTGGCCAATAAGCCTGATGAAGTATCATCATCAGCTGGAATCTAGCCTTATAAATAAAAAAATAATTTTTTTAACAACAATTGTGGCTTACACCAGCATTTGTAAAGTACTATTAAAGACCATTTCGGGCTTACATGATAACCCAATTACATGACCTATTTCGTCTCTTGTTTTCACATAGCTGAAAAAAATGTCTGTAATAGTATAATCTACTAAAGAAGGGATATATAGCTGCCTACACTGAAAAATAAAAGTACCTTCCACTGGAATGCAGAAGTGCTCCCCCCCAGGAAACTGCATTGGGTGATTTAGCATCAGGGAAGGGACAAAGTTCAGAATTTCTGCCTTTTCCCTTTCAATCAGCACACACTTCTGAAGCATCAATAGCTTGAATATCTTACAGTTTTAGATTTATGTTTCACATAAATCAAAGAGGAAGCGAACTTTAGAGAATTGTGCTAAAATCCCAAGGACTTTAGAAGTGTTAGTTAAACGTTACCTGAAGTATAGTTGTATCTGTGAGTAATTGAATTTCTAGCAGCTCTGACAAGCTAGCAACAATGTCACAAATTTTGTTATACAGCATCACTATGACTCTCTGCTTGTGAGTTGAACACTTGGCTCTTTTTGCTTTAGAACTCATTAATCCACCTACAAGTAAATAGAAAACATTACAAATAAATTTAAGGCAAACACACAGTAAAAGAGTAAGGAATATATTGAATCCCCAAAACAGCACAGAGCCTACACTTAAGATAAGCCAGAAATTAAATTACTACTTTAAATATTAATACAAGATCTAACAAATGTTATTTTCTTGCATGTTAAAAATCTAATGGAATTCTTTTATGTATTCATATCTGTTGGTCTACATGATTAGATATGAATGAAACACATCCATACCATTCTGCCATCCATACATTCTCTCGCAGTAGCAGGGAAACACCAGAGTAAAAATGTACCTTCCTCCTGAACGTAGACACTACAACAATTAAAGATACAGATCCACCCTACTTCTCTTTAATCACTGTCGCTTCTTATTCACTTTCAGTTGCTTCTGCCAGAGGCGCATCATGGAAAAGAGGCTAATAACGCTAAATACAACATTTTCATGCAATAAAATAATTAGGAAACTACTACAAAAAATGTAAAGAAAACTATAAGGTGGTTAAAGTTAAGGGCTGAAAAGTCCTGTGTTCCCCTATGACTTTGAGAGAAAAAAATTTAACAGGTAGGAACACATCTTTTTCTCTATAATGTCGTAGGAGACACAGAAACACTGTATCACATGGGTAGTAAACAAAAGAAGATGAATTCAAATGCACATCAAGGATCAAGTGTGTATGTGGTGCAGGACCTCTAATGAGCTAGGCAAAGACTCAATTAAAGTCCAATAGGTAAATAAAAAGATAAAGAGGTCAAACACAGCATGAGGTATACAACCCAAAACAATTTACTGACCAGTGTTACAGTGTACAGCAGAACAACGTTTCAGGAGGTACATACCTCCCTTTGTCAGGTTCACATGGGTAATGACATCTGACTAATGTTGCTAGTATGGTATGAGATTGAGGCACTTCCTGTTCAAAAGCTGCATCCATAGAAGTGTGCGTATTCACATGACAGAATCTGGTGAAAGCGATACCAGGGCAGGGATAACAAGTGGCTGCCTTGCGCAGTTGCTTGGTCAGGGCCAGATTGTGATTAGCCCAAGAAGTACTGGCATAGTCGAATAAGCCTGGACATGATGGGGCGGAAATCTACGTCTGGTGACATATTCCAGCACAACAGCTTCTCAGTGAGTCTACATAGCTATGGACTGCTTTACCTTTTCATCTTTCAGAAAAAATAAAAAGAAAAGAAAAAGTACAAAAATAAAAGCCCTAATCACATAAAGAGAAGAAGCAGCCATTCGTTAGAACTTTGAGGGTAAGGACAAAAGGAAAACTAAATTATGTCCTCATTGATATGAAATACCAAGAGTACATTTGGATGAAAGAACAGCACTGCATGGAGAATAATTCTCTCTTCATGGAACGTGAGATAAGGGGTCCTAACTCTTAAACCATCTGAGATGAAGTAGTTGGCTACTATTGGCTACAAGAAAAGGCATTCCCAAAAAAGCCTTGAAATGTCTACCGAAAACATAGGTTCAAAAAAGCCCCAGTGGGCAAAAAGAAACAAACAAGAGCTCAAGCTGGAAATGGAGGAGAAATAGGAGTGTGACTCTCTGCAAAGAAGCGTGGACACCATCGCACAAAATGAACTCTGCTTGAACAAAACCAACATGGCAAAACTAGATACTTGGGAAAGTAAGACTCAAACTTTTCTTGAAGGCCACATCAAGGAACACCAGAATTGAAGAAAAAAAAAAAGAGCTAACAAAGATATTTTTAATTACCTCACACTAGGAAATACAATAAAAGATGATGTATGAAACAGGCCATAGGGTTTTAATCATGGTTTTGATAATAGAATCTGAAAATCCTTGGTCTCTGAGAACTGCAGATGAAGCAGTCGCCGGCTAAGTCACAAAGGTGAGAATCCCTAGATTGGGGTGCAAAGGCTGCCCTATGTGTTTTCTTTCTTTATTTTAAATAATGATGTAATGGTGCCTTTGTAATACATATTATGGTTAACCAAAATATATAGAAAAAGAGCAGCGCTAGTGAAAATATAAAACAAATGTGCAGTATTTCCAAAACTGAAAAAATATATAAAAAAATTTTTTTAATAGAAAAAGGTCCCGTAAAATATTTTGCAGCTTTCTTCAAACACGGAGTATTCCTTAAATCAGACCAACATGGAAAACGAAATAATCTGTAACAAGAAGCGCAAAAAGCACTAATAAACATTTGGAACGCATATGCGTTCCATAGAGACGAGAAGTGACGTCAGGTCCCATTCACTTCCAGTTCTTGAAGGTGATGCCGCGGACATTTATACCACATAGCATGTATGTTACACACACACGCTTGGATACTCCAATTTTTACACCTGAGGAAGCCATTAGCAAGGCGAAACGCGTAGAGAGGAGAACCCGGCTCCCACTTGTTCCTGTCACTGGACTTTCATTCATGCTGCACGTCTCAGCAGTTCTCATGTTCAAGTGAATAGGCTTGTAATGCAATTGATGTATTGCTACATTGTGAGAACCTGTTGTTATTTTAAAAACTTTTAAGATTAAAGACATATCACACTATGAGATCTTTTTTTGTGCACATATTGCCTTTTGAGGCTCTCTCCATTCTGAGGATAAAGATTGAAATTGAAGCTGATTTGGAATGATTCATCCTATTATATGCTGGTCCTTTTACAAATATCTGGTGAGCAGTTAGCACTATTGATGTGCCGCCACGTGTGATTCACCTTTATTGGTGTTATTATTGATATTCCATTTTTTCTTTACACAAGTTCACACATCTGCCTTTGGGTTATTTTTGGGTCTTTTCTATATTGATCATCATCTGAGTGATTCAGCACTATATTAGTGCTTTTTGCGCTTCTTGTTACATATTATGGTTAGGTTTAAACCCATTCCATAATGTGTTTTTTTGTCCCTAAAAAAATAAAATAAATTTCAAAAACACAGGAAAGGATGGAAGGGATGCATAAAAGTCTGCTTACCAGAAATGCTCCAACACTGGTCAGCCATATTGCTCTGCAGGGAAGAAGAGCAAGATTTAGGCTGAAACAACAACTTCTATCCTAAGAATATATCCATAGATAGAAGGTGAAACCAGTACGGAATCCCATGTAGCGTGTTCACTGAAGAAGACCAGAACACCTGCCAGCCTCAGGTTCACCTATCGTGCTAAGGTTAGTCATAGAACCTCCTGAGTAGAGGACACCAAAAAAAAGTGAAATAAGAGAGGCAAGGATAAAAGAGGAGAAGTTGGACCTGCAGGCTTTGACACGCTCAATGTCCTACCTCAATGATGAAGGTACCTTTTACCCCAGTGCTTCATTGTCCCCCACAATATTTGAGTGTCTTTCTCAAATTAGCCAAGCCACAAGAGAAAATGTTAGCAGACACATTCATTTATAAATGTTGCAGTCAACATTGCAATTGCAACACTTAATTCTTTTAACAGCAAGTAACAAATCTCCAATACCAAACATAGGCCACTGCCTTGACGCTGGCAACAAGAGTTACACACTGCACACAAGAACATTCTCACAATCTATAAGCCAGTACATGGTAGTATTAGAAAGGTCTCAAATGCACATGCAACCTGATTTGATTTTAGTGTTGAAAGTATGTTTTAAAAAACAATTACTGTCACATTTTGGCTGTAGTAATACTGTTTTCTAGTATTTTCTGGAAGGTATAAAATAATGCACAAAAAGTTTCTATTCATGTCATTTAAGGTGATGTCCCATTACAGAAAAAGAAATATAACAAAAGAATTAGCAGTGTACTCACCTCCATGAGGATCCACTCTATAAACAGGATCATACTGTGGATAAAGTGTATTTTGCAGATGAAACTTAGTGTACTGAATAACATGCTCTATAACATCCTCTATATAGACGGCCTTGGGCATGCTTGGTGATGTCATTATGTTTATAGCTGTCAAACAGGCATCAGCAGACTTTGTGACTCTCTCCATAATCAGATCCCGCCATAGTTTTTCTTCATCTTCTGTGTCATTATTCTAGAAAACAATACAGTAACCAAAACGAAGGGGACAAAAAAAAAATCACAGTTACAATCAAGTATTGTAGCATAGTATAAATTTATTTCATTTTATATGTACTAAAGTACATAATATATAAAACACTATATATATATATATATATATATATATATATATATATATAGAACAGTGGTGGTACACCTTTCTGCCACAGAGTGAAGACGTTGAGTGATGTGATCATGCCTGTATCGGGGAAGAGCTCTGCCATGGCTATCCTATCAGTGAGCAATCGCTCCCTTCAGTGTAGACTGCGGATCAGACCTAAAAACTGACAGGTCTGGTCTGCAGCCTGCACTGAAGAAGTGCTTGTTTGGGGGGGGAATTGAGGATAGCAGTGGTGGTGACGGCATGCATCCCCTCTCTGGCACACATGCCACAGGTTTACCAACACTGATATAGAAAATATCAACAATTAAGGTGTGCAGTATTTGTTTTAAAATATTTTTACTTAATTTTTTTCCAATGATCCATAAAGACAGTACAGCAATATTTGTAACTCAAGACATGCAGTTTTAATAAAATTACCATTTACTGCAACTTATCTTAAGCAGAAAACACTGTTTCATACAGATCATTTAGATTGTAAGCTCTACGGGGCAGGGACCTCCAAGCTCGTGTCAACTGCAACCTAGCACTTAAAGTGATGTATCCTTGTGATATTTTACTTATATTGTTTTGCACTTTTCCCATGTCTGTATTGTTACTTGTATTGCTGAATTGTACAGTGTTGCATAAATTTGTGGCGCTTTATAAATAAAATTATACATACATACATACATCAGACTATATGCAAGCACAAGTCCTATAAAAATGTTTAAAAAAAAAAGTAAATCTTTCTCCAATATAAATATAATTTACTTAGGGTCCCTTTAAATTATTATTTTTTCTAAGCTATATTTGAC
>WMED01003063.1:0-22894 GCA_019650415.1 Pipa parva
GGAAACACCAACGGCCCGGTCCCGGTCCGCGGACCGGCGGTTGGGGACCTCTGATCTAAGCAACAGAACACTATGGGAGAACTTTCGAGTTTATCCCCTGTAGATCTCTTCTGTTCAATCAGTGAATATTGATCGATATTTTTCGATTGATTTTTTTTCTTTTACCGATTGAAACATTTCTAATGAGTTTTTCGATTGGATTTTTCAATGGAAAGGTCGCCGTACTTTCCATTAGTAGAATGGCTACCTTTTCATAGAAAGAAAAAAAAAACTCGATCGAAAAGTTGTGTTCGGTAAAAATCTATAGAAAAGCATCGATCGATTTTTACCAATCGTACAGCCGAGATCTACAGGGGATAAAGTCGAGAAGGCTGACATCAACCTTTTTGAGTTTAATACCCAAAGTGTGATGCTGCTGTATCAGCACCTGCAGTTTATGAAAAAAGAGATTCTTCATCCCATTCCTTGAAGTGTAAAGATATTAGAAATCATGTTCAGTTCAGGGACCCACTGTATACATGTATGTTACAGAGATTCTGATGGTTAACATTTGCCGATTTCCTCATATAATATGGAAATATATTTAAAAAAGAATTCAAAAAGTTATACATTTTTATTAAAAGTCTAAAGCAGTGGCACCCAAGAAAAGGTTTGTGTTAGTCTAGTTGCAGTAATAAAATGATTGTCTAGTGGCAGTTAACTATTTCCTACACACGCTACATGGGTTTCAAAATGTCATTTTTACTTTTCCTTTCTTTCTTTGTGTCACTGACAGAAATCCCACTGGCCAGTGGTTCCCCATAAATAGGTGTTAAGGGAACTTACACACAAAAAATGAAAGAATCTACAGGCATGTTTGCATCTCTATCACTACATCTCACCATGAAGATTATTCACTCACTCATTATTCACTCAGAAACAGTCCTCAAACTGACAAAAATGTAACACCAATTAAATAGCAATGTTAGAAATAATGGCAGCAGCTATCTGTATTCCAAACGGCAAATGGCACTACCTGTGGCAGAAAAAAAGGCAGATTTTATGCCCGTTGCAGTGGGTCACAGGTTAATACTACAGGCTTGTAACACTGTTCAATTCCAACCTGGATTTATTGGTATAGATTGTAAGCTTTACAGGAGCAATGACTGAAGTGAACGGTTAATCTTTGTAAAGTGATGCAAAAAGATATTGATGCTGTATAAATATGTACAATAAATGTATTTTAAGTCAGTTATTTAATGCTTGTTTCTTTTGCAGCTTACTTTGCCAAACTAGTAGGGAAATACAGAATAAAGCACAAGGTTGTGCCTCCAGCAGTAACTGGTCCTCCAGAATTTGAGAGAGCATTCAGAGCACAGTAAGTAAATAGTAGTTAATATTGTGTTGCTTTAGCAAATCACTTTATTTGGATAACTGCTCTGTGTGATGTACTCTCCCATACTTCTGTTTTATTTATAGTGATAATGCTTTGGGACTTGTGCCCCCCTTGACCTCCTTCCCAAACACTCATGTCCCCAATTATAACTCTCTAATTACAAATTTTACATTCTTGATACATCTCCTCTATTTAGTGATATCATTCATTCCCTGCACATAGGGTCATTTGCTGGGCATGTGAAGGCAGTGGCACATTATAAGTTGATGTTGGTGGGGAAAATGGCATTAAACCACATCAAAAATACAGGTAATGCACCACTGCCAACCACATGACATGAACCAGGACACTGGCTGCAGCTTTGGGGAGGTAGGCCCCAGTGCACAATCTCCATCCCCCACAGCACACTGCAGGGGTCCCAGCAGTGTGGGTTAGGCTCTATGGAGCATCGGGCCTGGTTGCAACCACAACTGCTGTGACCTCTCTACGCCTCTGGGGGATGTAATATGTCCAAGGAAAAAGATTTGCTCATACTAAAATATTAAGCAGATCCATCCAAAAATATCTTTATAATGGAAGGTTCAGCTAAAGGTTCATTTCAGTATTTTTTTTATACTGTATTGTTTCATGCAATTTCCCATGTCTGTATTTTATTTTTATAATGAACTGTACAGCGCTGTGTATGTTTGTGGCGCTTTATAAATAAAATTATACATACATCTATACATACATACAGAAAGGTTTACAGAAAGAGTAAGATTGTGATAATTCCCATATATTCACTGGTATGATTTAACCCATATTTATTATGCTGCTCACTTTTTGAGGGATAGGGAGTCCAATATCTTAGGCATACACTAACAACCACCTGGGCCATGGAGTACAGCATCCATGTGACCTCTGTATTTTATTCATTATCCCCGCCTTCAGCTAAAGATGGTAATGGGGTAACTGGAATGCAACATAAAAGGATAAATAAAGAATTGCTAATCAAATGCTGGGCACATTCAGTTTACACTGTAAACAGCCTGGTTGCATTGTTCAGGGCCCAGAAGACCATTAGTTGTCTTATTCAGTACATAAAAGCCTAAATGGGACTGGCTAACTGGCCTGGCTCCCACAGTATCCCCATACCCCTACTGTTTGTAACCATACTCCATTGGCTTTGTAATTGCAACAACTTCATGTGCTCTGTGAAGTGTAAATAAATAGTTTGCATTAGATGTGAAGCCCAGTTTATATAAGTACAAGTATCCAAATGCATGAAATACAGGACTGTGTCTCCAGTAAATTAACAGATAATTCATACTCCGAGAGCTGAGCTAGGCTGTAGGGTTAGGGTTAGATGAAATGGTAAATTTAGGGACGCATTGGATCCAATGCATTGCTATTTGTAAGGACAAATCTTATTTGAGGGATGGCCAGCAAGAAGTTCTGGACCATGTGTGCTGCTTCAGTGGATTTTCATAATACCAAACTTGCCCAAAGCACCAGTGAAGTCAGTCAGACTTCTGAATGTTATTTTAGTGTATTACCAAAATGTATGTAATTGGTACAGTAATGATGTTATCATGGTGCCTTGCACTGGTGTGTTCATGCTAACCTGTTGGCATTTACAGTCTGGATTACATGCTAATTGGTCTTTCTTTTACAGACAGAACTGTGTTGAATTTGCAGTACTGTTCTTGGTTGATCTCTGGGCTGCTGGCTATTTTTTTAATCAAGGTATTTCTTTTTGATTATATAATAATATATAATAGCATATATGTCTTGATAGTATATCCCTGTATGTTTTATAGCATAAAAAGGAAGATTTCTTCTTGGGATTTGTGTATTGGAATCTGATGGTTATGAGGAAGTCTAGAAATATCTAAAATAGTCCAGAATAATCAGCTGAAATTCCTATAAGTTGGACAAGATGTGTTCATGTATTTAGGGCAGGATAGGGCTACAGTAAGAGCAGAAAAGACACATTTAGGATGGAATCAGGCCTAAAGCTGTAGATTTGACAACTATTCAGCTTTAGTATATAAATATTAATTTATATAGCACTGATATATTACACAGTGCTTTATAGAGATTCATTTCAGTCCCTGTCCTGTGGAGCTTACAATCTAGTTTCCCCATTCAGTCACACAAGCGAATGTTTGTTTTTGGGATTGTAGGGAGGAAACCCACACAAGTGCGAGGAGAACATACAAACTCCATGCAGATGAAGCCCAGGGTGGAATTGAACTCAGAGCTACAAGGCAGCAGTGCTAAACACTGAGTTACCGCACTATCCAGCCTAGTAAATCCAGTAACTGGGAGAAGTCCAGTACATATACTGTACTGTATGTGAATGAGAACATTTAAGTGCTACAAGGGGAAAATACTCCTACAATGTGTCATACACTTGTTCAATAAATATGTGAATGCCTTTTCCATAAATTATTGGAGCTGCAATTGATTATTTTGACCTTTTAGCTATTTCCTCAGTTCAGTTTGATTTTGAGTCCCATTCCTGGGACATTCAGTGCAAACAGTTGGGTAGATGTTTGAATTTGCATCCATTTGCCACTTCACCAACTCTGGTAAATTCTGCAATGTGGCTAATTTGCATAGAATTTGATGGTCACAGACTTAAATCACTTACGTTACTTTCAGTGCGCCTGCAACAACTTTCACCTATTTACCAGTAGTCGGACTGCATTGAAGTGGCAAATGTGCCAAGGCGTACTGCTCTGAATGCGCCAGTTTGCAGAGTTTTGCAGGAGGGCGCTGGCAGGGCTCTGGTTTGGTGTAAGGTAACTGTAGACTCAAATGATAAAATAAAAAGAAAAGACTACTAATTTTAAAGTCTAAAAAATATATAGTGCCCCCAAAATTCAGAATAAAAACATATAAACATCAATATGTACCAATAAAAATATAAATATGAGAATCCAATGTATAAATTACAAAGCAATACTTGAGTCGTTGTGCTCTGACCATTCAAGACAGGGCAATCTGCCACGATACACTCAGCAGATGAAACATATATGAAAAGTCTCTTGTAGACAGAATACCAGAGGCTGTAGAAGCGCAAAAAATAACCCCTGAACACTAATATTGTTTATAGATGAATTGGACTGTTTGCACAGATTATCCTTTGTCAAAAATATTTAGTGAGCATAAATAGGAATTACAGTAAACAGAAAATATTTATGCATTTACAAGACAGCTTTATTTATAGATTGTTTAGCTAACATTATTATTTTTATTTATTATTTTCTAGAATTAGCAGCATTATTTGGCTTGCTGTATATCGCTGGACGACAGTCATACTTTCATGGCTATGTGCAGTCAGCTAAAGGAAGGTAAGAACAACTTCACTTTTAGGGGGTTATTCACTAAGGTGCGAATTCAACTGTCGAATTCACAAACAGTGTATTCCCATAGCAAATCCACTACAATTTTCCCATTGTAAAGTCGCAACAATTTTTTAATGTTGAGATTGCGACAATTTTCCCATAATAAAGATGCGACTGCGACAATATTCTCATTATATTCTCATTATAAAGACACAACTATGACAGTAGCAGCCTATTGCGACTGTCTTTATCTGGAGAATTCGCATCTATATGTAACAATTCGGACTTTAGTAAATAACCCATTTAGTGGATAATTGAGCTTTAACTAGATTTTAATTTTCTGCAAAGAAGATGCCCATAAATATATATGTAATGATGGGTTTCTGGACACACTAGTGTAACATGCTGTGATTAAAATAACACATAAACCGCTTAGTGGGGTAATCTCAGCATGTCACACACATGTAGCTGTACACCTGTGTTTTACAGAAATTCCAACAAAATTAAATAAAGTCAAACTTTGTGCAAATCACTGCAGCATGGCTACATTTATTGTTACTGCTTACATGTTTCGAGCAAATTGCCCTTTATCAAAAGTGTAAAGTGTGCAGGTATATATAGCAAAAAACCCCACCTCCATACTAGTATAATAAACCCTGTATTTAACGAGAGCCTCCCTTTAAAGGGTAATGCTTCATTTTCAAAGTGTCCATCTTTAAAGTCCATTTGCTGTAGTTTCTTTCTCTCCTCCTATTTAGGCTTCAAGGATTTTTCATATGTAAACTGTCACTGATCTGCTTACTGATAATGGCTTCCACTGGCATTACAAACAGCCTCATAGAAAAATACTGTGATACAGACTTGTTGAGCGGAATCTTGCGCATGATATCTGCCTGAGAAAAGATGAAATCTATTATGGAATATGTGTTTACTCTTTGCTTTGTTCCTTGGATCCCAGATATTTTTTATCAAACAAAAAGTACAACCTGTCTTTTATCTCTTTTATTTTATTACCGTAAATAGAAATGATTAAAAAAAAAAACTGTTTATTACATTTATTCTGTGTTCTCATTGTATCCATCTTAATCATTCTTGTGTAATCTTACTACACAAACGCCACTGCAAAGGTTTGAGCAGGTACTTACTTTGAGTTATGGGACAATCAGACATTAATCACAGCTTTAACTACAGATTCCCATTTCACTGCAGGTTACAGCATTCATTGCCGAATTATTAGTTTGCTCAAGTTTAAACAATTTGAAGAAAAATACGGGGGGGTGGGGGAGCAAACATTTTGCACAAATCTATAAGATTGTTATAGGTATCAAATGTCAAATTGTGGAAACCAGAATTTATTTAGTTTTCTAAAAGACTCCATAGAGTTTATGGCCTTTGTCACCACATCAATTTTCAAGGTGTTTAAAAAAATTGACAGTAGACCCATTTACTTCCATCTCTGTATAAAGATACCATCAGGGCTCGTACATTGTTAAAATTTATCAATTTCCCATCTAGAATATTGCCATAGTCCAGGTATTTCTATATAAGGCAACTACTAACACTCTTATGCATGTCCTTAACTTATCCCGCTTAGATTTTTGAAACTCTTTACTATCTGGTCTTCCAGCCTCCTTACTTTCCTCTCTCTAGCCTATTTTTAATTTTGCTGCCAAAATTCACTTGCTGTCTCCTCTGAAGAGACCAGCTTGCTTACAACATCTATAAAATTCATGGCTTCCAGTTAAAATCCAAATTACAGTGTTCTTCTTTTCAAACTCACAGCATTTTACTCCATTGACCTCCCTACACCTCTTTGCTTGCATGCCCATGTTCCTAGTCATCTTACCTATGTTCCTCAGAAATGAATTGTCTTTGTAAACTACTTACCCGTTTTGCCTTCTCATGTCCTAATCCCCTCTAACTTGCTGTCTTGTATCTCTGGAATTCTATACCCAACTACCTACACCAAAAACAGTCCCTCAATATTGTAAATTTCAAACTCAAAAACCTCCTTTGTGAGCTCTTGCACTAGTTTTCATCTTTTTCAGTTTTACTAGCAGATAAGGGTTCCTAGCAAAAGTGTGAGCAAAGTGAGCACACTAGTGTGTTCACTTTTGGTGACTCCGAGTTACATAAGAGATATCCTGCTGTTTATATGTCTATACAAATGTAAAAATGTATGTATATGATGGATGTGTAGTCACACTAGTTGTACTGTATATGCTGCTTTTAATGCTAGTGCCACACTATACATTTTACTCAAACACTCCTGCCAATTTAAAGGTCTTGTCATTGGATCTTCTTGTATCATCATATGAAGTTCCTTCTATCCTACCTTTTTTTGGTATTTAAGCTGATACCTGCTTTACACTGCCCTCAGGAATATGTCATGGAGCAATAAGGAAATCCCGGAGGGGCAAGTCCATTGCTGGCAATGTCTTCTAGCTCCACGTACTCCCATCAGTGTTAGACTGAGGCATCTTGGGTCCACCAGAGAAGCTGCTTGCAAGGGCCCACAGCCTTCTAGCAAAAGTTGTCACGTGCACCAGAACTAAAATAATAAATTACCCAGATATTATTGTAATTAATCCAGTGATGCCCAAGTTTTTTCGGCCTGGGGGCCATATAAATTTGCGACACACATGTCACCGGCCTCTTCAAAGACGCGACCGCAACAAACAAGAAAGTACAATTTCCCATAGTAAAGTCACGACTGCGACAATGTTTTCAATATAAAGCTGCGACTGCGACAGTAACAGTCTATTGTGACTGTCTTTAGCTGGTGAATTCACTTTTATACGCAACAATTCGAACTTTGGAATTCAGGTCGCAGGCCAAATATGGCCCGTGGGCCGTAGGTTGGGCATGACCGAATTAATAGATAGGTAAGTAGATAGGAACCTGCAGATGTTAAAAGAGATGCTTTTGGGCACCCAGCGTGAGTCTCTTAATACTGGAGGCCCACCAGAGGATCCTCTAGTGTTCTGGTGGGCCTGTCTGTTGCTGGCTCTCACAAGCTGAATGCAGCTGGTCATAGAAAAAGAATACGCAGAGTGATTGTTAAGAACCATTTTATTTCTTTTAATTAAAAGCTGTATGCCAATATCACCTTTTCTTCTACAATCCATGAATCTACAATTTCAAAAAAGAATCAAATAAAAATGAACCTGGAAAAAATGATCCCATATGGTGTATATTGCTGCAAAAGATACAATACAAATATTAAATTAGATGCAGTCTGAAGTGCAATACCAATGAATTGATGAACAATTAAAGAAAGAAATAAAAATACTCTATTTTTTAACCAACAGTATACATATATATAGTTTTATATATATATATATTTATTCTTTATTTATAGATATATATATATATATATATTACAGACAGTAGACCCAGTGATATCTTCATTATTGTAAAAAGATATTTACAAACAACCATTTTGGAACATTTACATCAGCACCACAGTTAAAAAAAAAAATGAAAATCTCTGTATAATAATTGGTCCCGCGATGGAGCATTTGAAGGGTTTCGTAAGAGCAATAAAAAGGTTGAAGTATATTTGAAGTAGACATTTTTAGATAACAAGGTGAAATGAATGACTTGATGTGAAAACCAGGGTTCTACATTCTATCACCAGGATATCTAACCAGAGATACTTGTTGATCTACTTCTCCATTGTCATCCTTTGAATATTCTATTCGACAACAGCTAAGCTGTACGTCAGGAAGGGCTCCCCATACAGTGTATGTTTTAGCACAGGCTGTTCAAAGTGCAGTTAAGAGGCAACTACAATTTCCATCAACAAGGCTGCAATTTGGACATCTGAAGAAGATATATAAAATGGGTCCTACATGGTTTCTAGGCTTTGCCTTCCTCTGTTATTCTGGATTAATATGTTTTGTATATAAAGGAAAAGATATACACCAAAATAACCCATGTTTAAGCATATCACCAGTATTTTAATGGAAAGGGGTCCAAAAGGTATTTTCATACACCTTGGTGGCCATTCAAGAAATTTAAGCTCATTTTTTCATTCTTTCTAAAATGATGGAATTGGCCACCAGTTGTCATGCAAAAAAAAAAATTACATTTTGTATTTTTTGTGAGGTATATATATACTCTTTTGACCTGCAGTTTGAATTCTACATTTGCCATTTGTTTATGCCAGGGGCTAAATGATCAAATTGAAAAAAATAGTAACACCAAAACCTGAGAATGTCCCAAATGCTTAACGATGACTTCATATTCAATATGTGCTTACAAAAAGTCTAAATGGCATATGAGTTTTCTGGGGAACTTTATAAATGCATATTATCTAAAGTTCCATAAGATGCAATGGGAGTAGGTGGGGTTTTTTTTTTAACAAACACATCAAACAGGATGGCTATCAGTAAGGATAAAACGGACCAAAAAAAACAGTAAAATGCATGAATTTAACTTGATAACATTTGTATAAATGCTGTAGTTGAATTGTCATGGCAAACCAATTGGGAATTTTTATTTTTCTGGTGTTACTAGTCCCTTAATATACTGTTTAATAATATGATTATTTGAAATGTAGGTAAAAGTCAGCAATGTCTGATAAAGGAGAAGAAAAAAAGAGTCCCAAATAGTATGCAAAGTATAATTAGAAAAAAAGTGCTCTACTTTATTAAATGGGTGACATACAAAACCAAGTAAACATTAAATTCATAAAATAACACCATCTAAAGTACTGGCTCTCCTACCCAATTAATAATGATCAATACATAAGGCTGTCACTGAAAAAGCAGCTCGGTAAAATACATAGGGCTGGTTCTACCGCCCATCGCTAAACTCAAATCCAACAGCGTTCCAGCGACACACCTCCTCTAATGAGGTAAGTTGAATGCGATGGCTCTCCTTGGCTGCTTCGGGTCTTGTCGGCTGTATTTGGCAGCTGCTGGCAAGACTCGAACATGTAAGGAGCGCCTTCACATTCAACTTACCTCATTAGAGGAGGTGCGTCGCTGGAACGCTGTTGAAGGTGAGTGGGGGGTGAGGGGCAGGGGGGAACGGCGCGGGTGAGAGGTCAAAGGTCTGTTCGCCCAGGAGCCAATAGGGCCAGAACCGCCCCTGAAAATACATCCATATTGTGACATGAATTAGTAGGCAGTGATCAAACAAAAATACAGCAACAATAAAACTGGGTGGACTTACAGATAATAGTTGGGGACGCGTTTCGCCCGACACATGGAGCTTCTTCCTGTATTATTTGTAAGTTCACCCAGTGGCTTTTTCAGTGACAGCCTTATGTGTTGGCTCATTACTAATTGGGTAGGAGAGCCAGTACATTAGATGGTGTTATTTTATAAATGTAATTGATTTTAATGCTTTCTTGGTTTTGTATGTCACTCATTTAATAAAGGAGAGCACTTTTTTTTTCTAATTATACTTTGTGTGTGTGTGCTATTTGGGACTCTTTTTTTCTTCTTCTTTATCATAGTATATTTGTTCTTGTACAGCACCTTTTTTCTCAATGGCAGTTTTCTAATAACAGGAGTTCACTCTCAGACTGACTGTTTCATCTACTATTGCTAGTAGGTTAGTTATCTCTCACACAGGCAGACTGAGAGAGATAAAGACGAGTTCTTTAAAATCAGAGTTTCATTGCAAAAAAATCAAACCAACCAAATTGTGCATGGTCAGTTTAAGAATTTCCCAAGTGTTGGTTACGTTATGAAAGATAACAATTGAATTTGTCATGATATTCGTGGAAAAATAATTGTGATCTAATATAATTGGCTGCAAACAAGACCATGGCATATTTCAACAATTTAAATATATTGCCTTTATAATAAATGTACACAATAAAGGCATATCTGCATCTCCTGATCACCCTCCTTAAAAATGAAATAGACAGTTTCAGGTTTTAGAATATATATAACATTTCCTCCATTCGTTTGGTCTCCTCTACAAAACAATGTGCGGAGAGATGGAACCTACTTAAAACAACTGGTGATCATATGATTTTTTTTTTTTGTTTCTGACCAAATTGCTTTATATATTATAGGAATTTTGCATTACATTCATAACATTAAAGAGCAGAGTGTAAACATGCCATCCCACAACATATAACTGAGAAATAAATATACTGAACATCAGAAAACCCCAACTCATAGGAGTTTGAACACAGCCATGTTAGTGCGTTGCAAATTCAAATTATGGAAAAGGTAGAAAGAACGCTAGAAACTAATTTGTTCTTTTGTCTTTCTTTCTATGCTTAAAATCAGTGCTTTGGCATTGGATTCTCTCTTTAGCAGAAGAAATATTTAAAACAATGATACAGTGATGAACTGCAATGGACTGGCATATTCTCTGCAAGTGACCTGCTTTTATCAACCATTTTTATTTAATACAAATCTGTTTCAAAAAGTAATAATTACTAGAAGTAGAAGCAAAAAAAGTGATAATAAAAATAGAGTGCCAAATGAGAATATACGGTAAGTGACTTTCTAGAAGGTTAGAGAAATGGCTGTCGTATCAAGTGCGCATTTCCGCACACTGTCTATCTGTGTAAAACAATACTTTTGGGAACTGGAAGAACATGCTTCCACATAACTGGAAATATTGGTAATAAATTAACACAGTTTTGATTTTAGAAATAGAATCAGTGGATATGTTGGTGAGAACTACTAGGATTTGCTGCACTTGCTATGTCTGATTTTTCCAAAATTAAACTGGTTTCGTTAACTGAATCTGTGACCATCCCTAGGACTCCTGATAGCCAGTAAGGAAGGCCAATAATACAATGTTGTTAATTCACAAATGTGGCACTGATTATGGCTGGATTTCTGTCTGCTTCTCAGGCATAATGCTAACTCACCACTTCTGTTAATCTGAATACTCATGCAGCCTGACACAGATGTTAATTCCCTCACTAAGGAAAATCCTCTGCTCCCTTGAAATTACCCTATCCTACCAGGACGTTTGGGGACATCCTAATGTCCTCCTCAGCAGATCTAACTTTCTCCCTCTTTAAATTAACTGAGGCTACTGACTATAGATACAAGTCATATACTATTTGTAGCTCTTCCCTCATAGTACTCGCCATTATGACTCATTACCACCTGGCCTGTGACTGCCTGCTCCTAGGCTCAGCTATACAGAGCAAACTTAGATGGGGTACCATCCTTTTCCATTCGACACAGTATATATATTTTAAATTATTGTCAAAATGCTTCTATTATGGATTTCCAAACAATTCATCAAGTTCTTGCATCCATTCATCTCCTGGTCCTCTGCTCATAATAGAGTCCACAAGATCAACACCATCTGTGAATGGTAAGTTACCAGCACTAACGTCTGTGTAGCTATATGTCATATCTTGGCTGGGATTCCTGTCATAGGATTGTCCTTGGTTGTTTTGAGGAAAGTTTCCACCAGGTATTTGTTGTGAAGGTGTCTGATTAAAACCTGGCATATTGGGAACCACAGGGGTCATACCAGTCATCATTTGCCTAGGCTGATTGTTACCTTGTTGCCCAGGCAACGATGGTATCATTTGTCTGCCCATTGATGAATTTAAAGCTCTTACTGTTCCAGAACTGTCTACAACACTCTGGGTGTGTCCTTGCTGGAAATGTTTTGGCATCCTTGGCTGCCCAGATTGCATTGGGTAAATAGATCCATTGTTATATGCCACCATGTCTCCACTAGTTCTTACATTCATCCCTTGTAATCCACGTTGTCCCCAACTCTGTGCTCCTTGTGGTATAGATGCCATCATGTTTTGAAGTCTTGGTGTCTGGGCCCTTCCCATGGCTTGGACTACAGGTCCTTTCATCTGCTGATGTTGTTGTGACATCACAGGATTAACCATCATATTTTGGCCAAAACCCCCAACCATTCCCATCGTCTGTCCAGGAGCAGGTTGTCGTGTTCTGTGAATGGCACTGTGTCCCATATTTATGCTGTTTTGGTTTGGGTGCTGCATCATTTGGTTAACACCTGTATTCATATTGTACATTGCTGTTTGATTAGCTGATGTGTTGCTGTAAGGGGCCATGCCCATCTCTGGTTGCAAAGTGGCAGTGGGCATAGTTCCTGGGTTTTGCGAGGGACCCATAGAGAGCATTCCTACATTCTGAGCCATCATCCTTGATGTTCGAATATTTTGCAGAGCTGCTTGGTTTCGTGCAATGTCTCCTGTAAGAAAAAAATGTAGAAACATTAACCAATTCCTTTTATTACATATTAGAAGTAGGATAACAACGACAACACCTACACTATTGCTATGCCTGATAGACTAACAAACTTTAATTCCTTCTCAGGCTTTCTTGCTTTCTCTTGGTCTGCTTCCCTTAAATGCAAACATATACTAAACTTTATTCTTCTTTCAGACTTCCATGGATAAAAAAAGATAATGTTGGCTCGGCCGGATTCAAATAGGGGAAAAAACTATAATACTTATTGCAGTAGCTGAAGGCATACAGAACAAACACAGCATATGAATTTGATCAGTTTGCCTCACATTGTGGCGATAAATGGTATGTTCCCTTAAGTGAATCAAGTGAGCAGATTTTGGTATTTTTATCTGCCCTGTCTGCGTTGTTTAAGAGCAACAGATGGAGGTGCTACACATATACTGCTCCTAGTAAATAAGGTAAGAGTTTGTGACAGTTGATTAGCACTATTTGGACAAAAATAAACCATTATTTTATTATGAAAATGAAACACTCCCTATCATACAGATCTGTAAATTCCAGACATCCCCATCAGTCAAAGACTGAAAGACTTGAGTTTGTCAATCTTATGGTAGAGCTTTTTAGGTCTTCCTTTAGGGCATTTCATTTGCAGGCAATGGTGTAGACACACTGGCATTGGTCCCGTCTACACTGGTCCATACCACACTTTGTTCAGTTTTTAGCAGTTGGGGGCAGCTCTGGCTCTTTTTGTCCATGTGCCCAGTAGCAACTGCCTTCTCTGCATATATGGTACATATGCCCTTCTGCAGGAATGTGACCAGTTGACCTGACTATAGTGTGGAGATGCCTGTGACATTTACTGAGCTCCCAAGTAATACCGTCACTATTACACTGGCAAAGTACTGGCAAAATGTATACACATAATCTGTGCTTCCAAAACATCTGTACAAATTCTAGAAATTTGAAATTGGAATTCAAAAACACATTTACTTTCACCTTTAAAGAGCAATTCACACATGTGTATCTAATAAAACAATGGCACTGGGTGGCTGCCTGTTTACGTAACAGAATAAAATCAGAATAAAATAACTTAGCCAGAAATAGTTCCTTTAAATGACATGCTCTAAATGTGGACAAAGAACTTGCTGATGTAATTAGTTTTCCTATCCTGGTGGGCCCCTGATCTATTGCTTCCTGGTGGGCCCCTGATCTCTTATTTCCTGGTGGGCCCCTGATCTCTTGTTTCCTGGTGGGCCCCTGATCTCTTGTTTCCTGGTGGGCCCCTGATCTCTTGTTTCCTGGTGGGCCCCTGATCTCTTGTTTCCTGGTGGGCCCCTGATCTCTTGTTTCCTGGTGGGCCCCTGATCTCTTGTTTCTTGGTGGGTCCCAGCACTGCATTCTGACAATAAAGGTTTCTGATCAGTTGTAGAAGTTTACAAATTCCAGAAAGGAATAACAGAAAAGGCTTTCTCCTCTTTAAAGAGCTGTGGAGCAAAAGGTCCCTAGTGAATGCACAACAGTGCCTCATTCACTCAGCGCAGTCATATAAGCTGCGGTAATCGAACTAGCTTTAGGAATCCTAAAAAACATCAGATCTCCATTGAAAGAAAAAGCTGCAGTGATATCCTTGAGAGGGACATATCTGCAAGCTAAATGTAGAGTATGCCTATTCCAAACACAGCCCATGGATCATTATTGTACTGTGTGTGGTCCCCTTGATAAAGGCACGTACTCAGATTCTTTATTTCACACACTTGGGCAACCATAAAGCACCGTGGGAGAAGTAGTGTCTCTGGCACAAAGAAACTGATAGGATGGGGAGCTGCTCAAGTAGTTCTAAAGAGAAGCAATGGGAGTGATAGTTTCAGCAGGTCCCAGACATCATAATAAATATAAAATATATATATTTATCAAGGTTTATTAATGAAAGGTGTTGTTTTGACCAACTAAACTTTTCATTTTTACTAATTTTGCCCCATTTCACTATTTCTTTTTCATTCTGTGTTTTCATGATTATGGAAACAAAACTGTGAAAATTCTTGTTTCAGCAACTTCTCAGATTGCAAATCTGTTCCCAAACATATAAAAAGATATCGCCTAAAAGTCTGAGTCAGTCATTAAAACCAGCAAGTACGGTAATATAAAGTTAATAAAGGTGAATGTGAGTGTTGAATCTACTAAAAGCAGCTGAACAGTCAGATTGAGCCTAATGTGAAGGAAACTATGGGATGTGTTCATTTGATAAATCAGACCTTCTCTGTAAGCTTTCCTGACTCCTATGAACCCTAGTTGTGTAAAAGACGTCTGAAGGTTACTGGTTAGACACATGTATTTATGTTGCATATTGTGCTACACAGTTATTTTGTTAATTTAGTTTTCCAGCTAAAACCTCTTAAATGATCTGGTTACTCTGTTTTGTTACTAGCTTTTTAGAATATGCAAACAATTTTTAGACAACAAGCACAAAACTAAACAATGTGCATTTATATAACTGTGATATTTCAGTAGTTTATAGAAAGAAAAACAATATTAGAAAAAAATCTTGTTTGAGGATAAACAACTGAAATGATAATAAACAATAAATAATACTCACAATACTTTTACAGGTAAACTTTAAATCCTCATTCAACTACCCTCAATATGAACTAGTAAAATAAGCTACAACTGGTTTTCCCTTTTTTATATTACACTTGTTGCAATTCTTTTCAATCCTAACTCCTGGCTGATGTCACAGACCCCAGCAGTACCCCTGTCTCAATCGAGTTTACTATTCCCCCAGTGTGCTTGTAACATGTGTTCAATCAATAGAGCCACACATATACACAACACATATATGGACACTGAGCAAAGTTGTCATGCCACTGCAATGTGGCATTTGGGTTGTGGAAAATCAAGTCAAACCTATCCAGAGCAGTGCAAATGGTGCTAGAAGAGGGTAAATTTTACATTAATGAAGAAGTTAGCATTGGGGTGAACAGGCATTCAAATAAAAAATAATAATAATAATAATATATATATATATATATATATATATATATATATACTGTATATATATATATATATATATATACCGTATATATATATATAATGAAGATTCTTCTTAAGCTAACAAGCAAGGCAGGGAAGACATAGGAAATGATTGTTAAGGCTTCTCATGTGAGATTATAAACATTTCCCTAGATTTATTATTAACACTATCATACAAAGTTAGGAATTATATGGCACATCAGGAGAGAGAAGCATTATACACCAGGAAACCTAACTTTATTCCTAATACGATAACATGGTTGAATAAAGTACTATATACTCTGGCAGTGCACAAGCAAATAAATATATTGGGTTGTTTCCCAATATAAAGCCACCTTTTTTTCCCCCCCAGATTTAGGAGTAGACATTCCCCAACTATTTGGATGAAATTTGCTCCAGGTTTGAGATTGTGAAGCAATTTTAACTAAAAAAAACTGAGGAGGATTGTGCAACTGCAAAGATGGTCAAGTCTCCCATAATTCAACAGAACTGATGCTGATGAGAAGCAAGTGACTAAAATGGACCAAAGTTGAGTGTTACCTTGAAACTGACTGACTTGCTGTACAGTGTAAGGATTGCGCTGCTGCTGAAGATGCTGCCTGTTAAGGTGGGGCTGATGCAGTTGTTGCTGTGGAAAGAAAGAAAAATATATACAGTAAAAAATACAAGCAAATAAAATGGCATCATGAGCGTAGAGCGGAGAACGTGCGCTGACTAATGGCTATAGATTTCCTTTTTCATTAATGGAGAATTAAAGCTAAAGAACACAGCTTTATTGCTAACTTTCTTTTTAAAGGTACACTATACCCTCCTAATTAACAACAAAGTTCCTTAATAATACTTGTTTTACAATGAAAACATTCTTTAAAAGTTTATTCTGTGCACCATATTGGGGTATACCTTTTTACCTTTCATTTTAACTCCGATTGTAATTGACATTAGTATTTGGATACATTGGATAGTTTCTTTACATGTTACCGTGGTGCCGAGTTAAATAGTGTTTCTGTGTGTAATATGCCTATAAAGTCAAGGGATGGACCTACGGTAACAGTCCATTACACAGCAGACAGACAGACGGGATGCATAGGATGCACAATGCTATCTTAAATTGTTGCTTTTGACAATTTACATGAGTAAGTAAAAGATGTTCAACCCCAATCCATATATATCTCTCATCAATCTATTCCCTGCAAATGAAGTGATTTGCTGTTTTGCAGCGAAGACAACTCTTGTGGGAGTTATTAGGTTATGAGGCTGCTAGAGGGCGATGCTGCATAAAATTTCAAATATGTTCCAAGAGTCAGTTTTTATTCTAGTAGAATAGTGTCTAAAATGCATCTCAGTTCCTCAACAAGGAACTGCCTCTCCTGGACACAGCCTCTTTTCCAAGCAGGGAGTAGAAAGTAACAATTTACATTATATCCCTTTCCACGCTTTTGCCTTTTAAACAAAATTCCATTCATTTGGGACAAACATGTACATAGTCTTTTTATTAAGCAGAGAAACTGACAAAAAAGAAAAGATGTAAATCAATTTTTGTACTGAGAGAAAAACTACATAAGCTAAATAGTAACTGGCTTGGAGACAGGCAAAAATCGGAATTCATGTTGTTCAACAAAGTAATAACTAGTCAGCTGTACTGTTTGTTTACAAGGTTTCCATGTTTAATGAGAGAAACCAGACTGGCATGGCAGCCCTTTTCCTTACAGTTATGCCACTGACTGCTTCTTCTGTTAATGAACAATCCAATGAAATAGTCCATGATAATATAAAGAAAGTACTTACATTGCTTAATGCTACTATCATATTAACCAGCCATTAACAATCATATTGCTCATAGTTATGCCTTGCAGATTGCACCTTTGTTAAAGTTATAGCTACCATGCTGCGCCTTTTATCTCTTGCTCTCTGACATCACAATTTTCCACAGTTTACTCCTTGCATCACTGATCACTGGCCAGCACATTGCGCAGTTACCTCTGCAAATTATTCACTCATACACATTAAAGAAAAAAAAACCTGCTTTCCAGAACAGTCAACACAACAACAACAAAAAATGAAAGCAGTGGGTCTGTTGATTCTTGTTCAGTTCTGTTGCTTAGTAGCACAAAGTTAGGTTCAGTTAAATAAGTTTCTTCTTTAAAAACCTTATATATTACACTGGTAAATGTTGCTTTTTCTAATATGTTGTCTGTCAACCCACAGCCAGAGACCACAGGTGTCTGGCTGGGTTTTTGGATTCATCTATAGCAGATCTCATTAAATATTTTCATTTATCATTTTTATTAACTTTATCACTGACTGCTACAAAACTGAAAATTGATTTTTTTTTTCTTTACAAACAGTAAGCCTATTATTTATAGCCTAGCAAATGGACAAATAATCCAATAAATCTTCTAATGCATTACAGAAAATATAGTAGATAATGCTGATTTGTCATTAATTCCATATGCTCTATAAAATATTTCTTTAGCAATTGTACCTGCTCAGCCAGTATTTGCTGCTGTTGTCTCTGCTCCCTGAGAAATTGTTGCTTCTGTTGCTCTATTGCATGAAGTTGAGCCCTTTGCTCTATTAACATTTGCTTCACCATAGCAGCCTGCGGCTGGCTTGGCATGAAACCTTGACTGCCAGAGGTTGCACCAACTCCAGGCACAGACTGCTGCATGGAACCTGATGACCTTGACATCCCAACTGTATTCTGTTCCTGCAGTGAGAAAAGAAAACAGTGAATATGATTAACGTGCTTAGTCTACAATCATCTTACTGTTATAGCAGATCATTTCAAAACTTTGAAAAGACAATAGATGCATTATATTTACAATAGCTAACATTTTACAAGTGAAGCAAAGAAAAAGTAGCTTTATAATTCCAGTTGAATTTATGTATTATATATACTTTGATGTCATTATTTATCTTTGATTGAATGTAAAATAGATTTTTCTTGCCAAACCCACAATATTACCCCCAAGTTTTTCAGTGAAACATTCAAGGGGGTTATTCACTAAAGTCCAAATTGTTGCACATAGGTGTGAATTCGCCAAATAAAGACAGTCGCAGTAGACTGCTACTGTTGTAATCACATATTTATAATGATAATATTGTCACAGTTGCGACTTTACTATATAAAATTGTCACAGTCACAGCTTTAAACAATTTTGCAGTTGCGACTTTACAATGGGGAAATTGTCGCGGTTGCGGATTTGCTATGGGAATCCGTTGTTTGATAATTCGACAGTCGCATTCACACCTTAGCAAATAAACCCTCAGTACGTGGACCACAACATGGCATTTGATATTGTATTATTCTATTAGTAAAAGTTTGTGCTGTAAGTCAATCAAAATTCTAAATAATGGAATTCAGTCTGTTAAATCAAGACCATAAGCTGGGCCATATGGACCATAATGCCCTGAAAGATTCCATAGATTTCATAGATCTTCACACTTAGCCAATAATCATTTGAAATACACTTTTGCTGTCTTCCATATCACAAAAGTGCCTTATCATACCCACAGTGACAGGCCTATAGAGGTCACTGTGACCCCTCTACAACCGCAGGGTCTGTCTTTTCCCTCTCCCCCAGATCCCAGTAAATGTTAGATTTGGGGGGGCAGCACTGTGGGGAGGGTTTGAGGGAAGCGCTGGGTGGAGGGGGCAGCACTGTGGGGAGGGATGGGACAGTGCTGGTTTGGAGGGTTGGAGCCCCAGTGCTAATCCTGTGCCAGGCCCCAGGGAAACGTTAATGGTGCCACTGTGGATGGATGATCTCTTTTACGTTTTGATTATAAATTCATGGCTGCTTACACTGTCAGCATGGCATCCTATATGATCAACTTATTTTACAGTAACATCTTTATTATTGTTTTCATACAATCTATCATTTATGGCATTTTAGCAAAAAAATTTCCTAGTTTTAAAACAACAAATGCTGTTAATTTGGTAGATAAGTATCTTCAAATTAGTTCCAGTGTAACAAAATATAATAATCTGAAATTAAAGAGACCTTTGTCTGGGACATATTAATACATTTTTATCTGTAAAATAGACAGCCATTCCTTTGAATACTT
Source organism: Pipa parva (assembly GCA_019650415.1). Lineage (NCBI taxonomy): Eukaryota > Metazoa > Chordata > Amphibia > Anura > Pipidae > Pipa > Pipa parva. The sequence goes on from WMED01003063.1 coordinate 19,971, forward strand.
CTTATGTTTAATTTTCCAAGGGCACAACATCTTCAGCATATTACTTTTTTCTAAATTTAACTACACACAGCTCCTGTATCTAGTCATGCAGTCATGAACAATGCTCTCTTAGTAAATTAAATGAACATTTGATGTTTATAATTACAAAACAGGTGTGCAGCCATTTAAACAGCTTCCTAAATATGTGCAGAAATATCTTCTTTTTTAAAAAGTCCAACTTACTGTTGCCGTCATTATTGCTTTCACTCATCTAATGCTAACAGGGTTCATTTAGAGATTACCAGAAAAAGAATACAGTTCTCAGTAGTAGTCCCTAGTTTGCAATAATTAGACATAAAAGGAACCCGACACCCCCCCCCCCCCCCCCCCCCCCCCCCCCCCCCCCCCCAAGCAATGCTTCATCAAGAATAATAAATAATTATGTATATATGATTTATAAGTACTGAATATTCATACACATAATATTTAAATATGGATACAAATGAAAAAGCACAATGATCTTACTCAGCAATAGTAGCTGGCATGTTGCCTTTAGTGGCACTGTTGAACATGCCCGGCAGTGATGTTAATGCTGTAACACACCTCACTGTGCTTTGTAAATACAGGACCCCCCTTCATTTTTGCCACTCTTCTAATTTTTCCATATTCAGAAATGATGGTTACTTTTGGTGATGTGGCAACCTTTCTCACTTTGTGACAGCATGCCAACATAATTGCCCTGCTAGATTGTGATTTAAGGGAGTTTACTTCTTTTATTACAGTCTTAGCTGAACGCTTTTATCTAAGACAACTCCCTGCTTCCTAAAAAGAGTCTGTTAGCTAGACCTGAAAGGTCCACTTTAAGCAATGCTTTTGATTTTTTGCCAGTCTTTGGGTTACAAAACCCTGCCCAGGAATCTGCACGTCCAAAGCAAATTATTTTGCTAACACAACCAAGAGAGGGTAGTTTAAGAATCAGAAGCAGTATGTGTGGGGGAGCTTGAGTCGAAATATATAGGCCATTGCAGGTTGCAGTTTTTCAGGATAATTTAGTTATTTTTCAAGACTGGACACCAAATGGACAAACCTCTTTATTTTTTAAAAAGCCAAAGTGACTGACTTTGTCAAAATAACTGATTTTTGGGATGCGAGAGACACTAGTGGTCCTCAATACTGAAAATTGAGAGGCAAGTTCTTAATATAATAGCGTTTGAATATACTTTTGCAATTCTAGCCAGGTTCCTTAACCTCACCACGGAGAGGTCCAACCTATGCAGCCTTTTTCACAAAAGCAGCAACTGTAATTAGGGACAATGAAAAAAACAGCCCTTCCAAGCACTGGACAAATGAGAAGTTCCAAGTATGGAAACAATGATTTTAATTAATATATATAAAAAAACAAACAGAAAATGGATAACATTGCTGAAAGGGGAAAAAAGACCACTGTATAGGCAGGTTATGTGGATCCAAAAAAAACGTCATATTTAGCACTGAACTTTGTACTGAGGATTTCTGTGCGAGACGGCGTTAACAAATAGAACTGTCATGGCTAATCCTATACAAATGTAAGGTTCCTCAGATATTCTCCAGAAATGGACAATGCTAGCAGTCATCTTTTATACCAGTAGATGGTGTTATCAGTCTGATACAAGGTGACACACTCCTCTGTGGGTGATTGCTGATCTCTCCCTTTCTATCAACCCCCTTTCAACATCACCACCTTTTTGGTTCCCTCCCCCATACTTGCAGATGGCTTAATCGTGACTACAGTTCCTCCCCACCCCTACAGCCCCCACAGTATGTCTGGGATAATGCTGCTAATGTACAGCTAAGCAGTCAAGTGTGACAGCATAGAGCAGGTAGCCTGGCAACTGAGAGCATAATGCTGAACAGATGGTGTGATGGACAGTGTGAGCACACACAGTAACATACACTCACACATACACTACAGCATGGAATTCCCTGTCCATTATAGAAATAAAAGCTTGTTTAAGACTTAACATGCTTTACTGGTGAGGCTTTCACTAAAGATACTTTCCTTAGAAACAGTAAATCAACCAGCAGCTGAGAAGGCTTTCAAGTTACAGCAATATCAGCTAAAGGGGGAAGCTTCTTTTATTAAAACATATCATTGCCAATGAAGCTTGTTTTTTTTATGGCACTGCCATTAAAATGACATGTATAACGGCTATGCAAGAACACACAGTATTTTGATAAAGAGGAGTCATCTGTCATAAAAAGCCTTTACCATTCTGGCACTAGACACTGACACTGGAGTTTCTAGTCAAGCAATGACCGATCAGATTGGCATGATGGGCATTTTAATAGAATGTATATAACATTATTGAGCCTAATCACATCACAAAGCATTACACTGTGGTGACAGAATTAGCCTGAGAGAGGGTTATTCACTAAGGTGTGAATTCGACTGCCGAATTCTCAAACAGCGGATTCCCATAGCAATTCTGCAACCGCAACAAATTCCCCACGACAATTTTTAAAGTGGCAGCTGCGACAATTTTCCATAGTAAAGTGGCGACTGCGACAATATTCTCATTATAAAGACGCGACTGCAACAGTAACAGTCCATTGTGACTGTCTTTAGCTGGCGAATTCACACCTATACGCAGCATTTCGGACTTTAGTAAATAACCCCCTTAGGGCAAAATTGATTAAAGTCGGAAAGACCAGCAGTCTCCGACTTTACTGAGAGAAATCTCAGGTTGATCTCCCGAGAGTTCATTCAAGATCTCGTTTTCAAATTTGTTTTCCATGGATAGGTAGTGATTTCTTTATATTGGTAGCATGGCTACCTTTCCATGGATAGGTAGTCTTTTCTATATATTGGTAGCATGGCTACCTTTCCATGGATAGGTAGTCATTTCTTTATACTGGTAGCATGGCTACCTTTCCATGGAAAATACCGAAAATTCGGGATCGCGAAA
>WMED01003064.1:0-22893 GCA_019650415.1 Pipa parva
TGAAGTAATTTTTTTCAAGTATAAATTTTATACATTCACATATGAATTGGACTTGGTCTTTAGGATACAATTCAGAGGTGTCCAATAGTTGTTTTGTAGCATTGATGCCCTCTGTGTGCGGTATGCAAGTATATAATGATGACACATCGCATGTAAGCCATTGGAAATCCTTGTCCCATGTGATGTCTTGTAAATCCTTATCATTCTCATTAGCATAATGTGCTCGCAATGCTAACCTTCTGCAAAATAGAAACACATCCTTTGCGAAAGTAAATTTGTCTAGATTGGAAGTTGGACAAAAGTTTAAACCTTTACTCAAGACTGACCTCTGCTGATTTTTTAAGACATGAGTAGATAGATTTATGATTCTCAAATTGTCACTTGGTTCTACAGGTGAATCTTCTGTCTGTTGGTTTTGCTCCACAGTCCCTTTTGCCGATGGTGTGATGAGTAACCCCATTTTGTTCTGTCCCTTAGCACGATGTCTCCCCCATCTGGTTTTCCTCCTCCTGTGGAGGAGTCCCTGCTGTAGTCTAAAAAAGAAGGGGCACCCTCTTCTGTATCAGTACTGACACTATCCTTAGTTGTATTTGATTTGTAAAGTACTCTACGGGAATTGCCAGTGTGTCTCCACTTATACACACTAGCTTTTAAATAATCATTCTGATCCCTTTCAAGTTTAGCCTTTTTTCGGTTAGCTATAGGTGTCATATTTATCAATGGCCTGACCAAGTTCTTGTACAAATTTATCTAGATCCAAGACTGTTCTTATTTTCCTTAACTCTTCCAGACTACTGTGTATATGGTCCTAGATAAAAGCCGGGAGCTACCCGATGTTACCAGCTATCTCTAACTGCTAGCATTGTTTCAGACAAAACCGACAAAACCGGAAAGACACCGTATGCTGTAGTGATGTCCATAATGAATAAATATAAATATGAATATATATGAAATCGAGTATCACTATTATATAGTATACAATCTTAAAGTATCACTAATTAAATTATAACCACACAATTAAATAATGCCAAAATAAGAAAAATTGTGAAAAAAAAAATGTTATAGAAATGACTCCACAGTGAGAGGCTAAAATATTATCATAAAAATACAGTAGGAAAAATGAGCAAAACAAAATATAAAAGTGTGCTGAAGGATTACCCCCTTTTCATTTACTTTAGGAACCTTCTTTCTTTTATCTTCTTCCACTGTAATTAGTCCCAGGAGACTGTCACTCTTTTGGCAGGTATGTGTGTACAACGCAGAGAGGCAGAAATTGTAATATCTTGAAGCAGAACTTAACTCTTTATTTGAACTTGTGGCACATCAAATCTCATTCCCAAAATTAAACATTGTAGTAACAGGCAGACCAGGCATTTTATATCTACCAGGAGTTGCATGATAGTTTCACCAGAGAGTGTGATTATTTCTTCCTTGAACATTACATGGCAGGAGAAGTCTCTTATCTTTTCTCCCATCTAGGGTAATCTGCTAAAATCCCCCTTTTCACTCATATTTATAATATTTACCTTATTTGTATAAACACTCTCCTTTTGGAGGGAAAACTATAACTCCCTGCCCATATCACATCACTAAGTTTTCCTGTCACCTGATTATTTCTGCCAGACAACCATCCGATGGAGCTAATACTACAAAAACTAAAGGCTTCCCAGTTTTGTCACATAAAAATTACTTATGAACCTGAGACTTAAAGGACAAGCTAAACCAGCCCAATTAATTGAATTAGTAGTACCCTTGTGGGATACTACACTAGCATAGCTCTTTCCATAGTAGAGGCAAAAAATAGAAGCTACTAGGTATGGCTGGTTTATATATTTATATATACACTAGGTTTAACACTCTTACAGATGTTACTATTTCATTGCTATCAAAACACAAATAGGATGACAAATAAGGCATACAGAAGTTTATTTCATTCATTAGATACATGCTTCAAGAGCAAAGTAAATGCTCCTAAACTCATGTAGAAATGTATGCAATGTAGACATCAAATGAAAAACAAAAAGGAAGCACTTAAGTCAAGTGTGATAAAATTGAAATACAACCAATAAAATAAAAGTCCAAAAAAGTCCAATTGGAATTCAAAGTGATATGAAGCTGCAGCTCTTCTTCTGAGAAAAACGCCAATTTTCCCAATTATTTGTAAAAAAAAAAAGGTGAACCCTTGAAAAGAGCGCAAAACAAGCACTACATAGTGCCTCATCAAAACAAACTGTAGAAATAGAAAAGAACCCAAAAGTTCAAATAAAAGATGTGCATTTAAATGTGGAATAAGTGAGAAAATCAACACTCTGGATGTGAATTCACCTTATCTAAGCACCTAATATCTGGAAATGAAGCACATGTCTGCGCCTACCGGACATCACTGCTGGATCTCCTTTATAATGGAGGGGATCTTCTCAAGAGGATTAGATATTACTCACTCCTGAGGAAGCCACGGCATTCACGATAGGTGGCGAAACGCACAGAGTGACAGGTATCTCCATATATATTCTCTATTTTCTGTGCTTGCTTGCTTTTAAGAACGCTGAGACATCAGAAGCTATTACAGCTTGCCTGTTATGACCAAGTTTATGTTTTATACAACTGCACAGTTTGCATCACAGTGGATTAATTGGAGGTTATCACATTACTTTTTGTATTTGTGATTTTTTAACCATTTTTAACCGATTTTATCGTTGTTTGGATATATTTGGAGAATAAATCTTTTTCATCTATGGAGCTTTTCCTCTTTGCTGTTTTCATTTACATCATGAGATGGGATTGATCTTTATGAAGTTTGGAAACAAGTTTAGTCCTTGTGACTGATATGCCTGTTATCTAGCTATATCTGGTGAGCAGATATTATTGCTTTCTGTGTGCATTCACATTCAGGGTGGTTCACACAGATGTGCTGATTTTCTCACTTAGTCCACATTTAAATACACATCTTTTATTGGAACTTTTGGGTTCTTTTCTATTTCTACGCAGTTTGTTTTGATGTGGCACTATGTAGTTCTTGTTTTTGCACTTTATCACAGGTTCACCTTTTTTTTTTACAAATAATGTAGACATGTTACTGTGCACTTGTGCCTTAATTATAGGTTTCTCAAATAGTGCATTTCAGTTACTTTTTTAATTGCATCATCTGTGATACACATTTTAAAAGGCAGTAAGTGAGGCACCGTGTTAACCATAGATATAAGCAGAGTATAGGCGATACCTTTTATTGGCTAACTGAATAGACAGTAAATGCAAACTTTCATGAGTAGTTAGGTCTCTTCTTCAGGCATTGTATCCTAAGAAGTGTGGAAAGCTTTAATTTTCCATCTATTCAGTTAGCCAATAAAAGGTATCGCCTATAACTCTACTTGTCTCTGCACACATTTTAAAAACAATGGGATTATTTACAAAAATCGAGAAACTCTTAAAAAAGCTATCAAGCATTCGTTGATGAAAATTGAATAATATAAGACAGAAACAGTAACAGAAAAAATGACAGAATTAAAATGACATAAAAAGAGTGTGGATTTAAACCCTTAAATCATTATCTGTCCCTCCCTAGTACTAAAAGAAATGTTTTTGTTCTAAGGATAGATGGAAACTTTGTAACGCTGACAGATAAACACACAATTGTTATACACTGAATGTTTTCTAGGTGCACCTATGTTTAGCAGAAATATGATATTCAACAAAAAACCCTAATGATACTTCCCCCGCCTCCATTAGTCTAGGTGCTGTTTAACAGTGCAATTCACCTCTGTAGCAGTCAGCAAGATGGATCAACCTGTGAATGGTAGAAGTATTCATTTATTGCTTTCATTCTCAAGAAAGCATTAACACAAAAGGATACCAAATCTGTGCTGAATTTTGTCACAAAAGAAACGGACACAATAGAAACGGACACAATGAATTCCTCATTTCCCAGCAGGTTCAACTGGTTGAGGGTATTTACTGCTTTAGATTATAAAAACATTGTTACATTTCAAGCAATGTTAAGCAGCAAAGACAGTGATACCAGTGATTTTGTCCTGTTTTCAAAATTCCAAGATTTGCAGCATAGAGTGTAAGTGAACTTCTTGTATAATAATGAATAGAGACATAAATGAAAATACCTTTCGTTAGTTTTGAGAAATATAAATAAATATATTTACTAATTTAAAAAAAACAAACTTTAAAACTGTACTTTTAATATGTAATATATACCTGTGGAACCCCCCACAACCTATCATAGGTCTCAATGGAAGATTCTTTAAGGGGGTTATTAACTTAAGTCTGAATTGTCTCAAAAAGGTGTGAATTTGTCACTTCCCCATATTCAGATATTCGCAAGCTAACGACAGTCACACATTACACAATAGACGGCTACTGATACGGTTGCAACTTCACTATGAGAATTCAGATGTGGTTGCGACTTAACTTTGAATTCTGACACGGTGGCGGATTTGCTATGGGAATCCAATGTTTAGTCTATAAGGAGCAGAGAATCAGGGCATAGCCACCCGAAGTGGTGAGAATTCACTTTGACAGTCATATTCTCACTTTAGTCAATAACCTTCTGGGTAAGTACATTATAGCTCATTATAAAAGAGAGAGACAATATGATTTGATGGTACTTGTCAACCTTGGTATTCACAAACTTATTTGATTCCAATTTGAGATCTTTATTTTTGATTTTAGAATTCAACAATTATATTTACCACTTCCTGTTTCTGCAGAACCTTCAGTATTTTACTGAAGCACAAGACTTATTACCTCATTTAATCCACCCCTGACTATCGCCTTCTTGGGCATATCTCTGCTCATGCGCCAAGTCAGGGATACACTGTCAGTCTATAGCAGGGGTGGTGAACCTTTTTGACACGGAGTGCCAAAAAGGCGACGTCACCCACGAACGCATCCCCCAAAGTGCTGGCGCTGGTGAGTGATGTCATCATGCCAGTGCTGGGGGGATGAGCGCACACGAGTCGGGGGAGAAGAACTTCCCTGCTTGTGTGCGTTTCTTCAGTGCAGGTCACAGATCCGGACTGAAAACTGTCAGATCGTGTCCGTGGCCTGTACTGAAGGCAGAGGTTTGGCGACGGCTCGCATGGCAACAGAGAGGGCTCTGCGTGCCCTCTCTGGCACGCGTGCCAAAGGTTCGCCATCCCTGGTCTATAGGCTCTCCTGCCTGATATTTTAATATCAGATCAAAACCTCCCTGTATTTAGCAAACTTTTTGTATGTCTATGCTGAAGCCTGTGGCATTTCAAATGTCTACAAGATCTGTGATTTAGTAAATAAACTTTTTGTATTTGAACCATGGTTCTTTATGCCTATGGAGCCCAGTGTCCACATTGCTTGTCCATGAAACAGTGAGTATCTCAAATGTCTCATGCCCTTCAGATTCAAACATTGCATTGCTCATATGCCTGTATGCCTTGCCTTTTCTTCCCTGCCATTACTACTATACCTAGTTCTGCTAGAAGGTTAACACCTGTTACTTATCCCCCCTCTCCCTCTTTGCCAGTCTGAGAGTTAGCACTCTGGAACCTGCATGACTAATGCCACTCCATAGAATGCCAATCCTTTGGGTATATTTATAAAGGTTTATGCTGATTTATATTGGATAGAAAACAACTTTTCGACATTAATATATGCATCAAAAATTGACTTTCAACATGTCCATAAGTGCTTTTTTAAATAGGAGAATAACAATATAATTAAAAAAAAAAACACTGCCAAAATACTTTTAAACTTTTAGAAATATCCCCCCATGTGTTCTTTACTATTTGCATAGTAGAGACATGGGAAACAATCGCAGAATCTTCAGGGGGTAATTCTCTAATGTCTGAATTTGACCGTCGAATTCTCAAACAGCGGACTCCCATAGCAAACCCGTCACTGTGACAATTCTCCCATTGTAAAGTTGTGACTGCGACAATATTCTCATTACAAAGACGTGACTGCAACAGTAGCAGTCTATTGTGACTGTCTTTAGCTGGTGAATTCACAACTTTACTTGACAAACTGGACTTTAGAGAATAACCCCCTTAAGTTTTTCTGTAGCAGCAACACCCTTTTCCTCTGGGTCAGTTAAAGACCTATCCCCCTAGCTGGTCAGTCCTTATTTAACCACAGACACCTGTTATTGGGCGAAGTTTACAGCCATACTATACATCTCTCTCAAAAGGATATCTCAGAATAACCACTAAATGGCAGACCTATACAATAATCCAAAAAGGGATTTAGCAATGGAAACATTACCCATAAATCATAAACAATCTTAAAATAAAGCAATAGTAAGCTGCTGGGGCAGGAATGCAGTTTGATAAAGAAGATAACAAGGAGTACAGATCATTGCTTCAAATTAAACCAAAAACCTGTCATACCTAGTGTAGAATCTGTTTCTTAGAAGACGACATATAAAAAGCAGGGTGGGAATAAAACAGATTTTAAATTGTAGGTCAAATGTGTATTCGTAATGTGTCCCTAGGCTAGGCAAACATAATTATCTGTAAGAACAACAAGTATAGTTGCATATCCCTGCCTTGCAATGAATTCCATGTGGTGCTGTTCCCTAGCTGTTTTGCCAGACCATCAAGTTAAACAGAATCTTTTAACAAAAGGGAGAATGCACACTTTAAATAGCAAGATACATAAGCCGTATATTCCAGAATTAGTGGAGCAGACCACTTTTTGGGAACAGTCTGTTAAATGGTGGTCCCTTAATTCAGCATAATATTCCTACAGTCTCTACTACACAGGAATAATTTAAGAGTTTAAGAAGCATAGTCATATGAGGACCTTTAATCCCACTCCCCATTTGTATTAACCTATACTGCCCCCCCCTGTCTTCTTTAGGTCTGCATGACTTCGCTTTTCAAAACTGGACAGATTTTAAGTTAATTTTTATAACTGGATGCAATTTGTGATGATTCCTAAGTCCTAGGGCCATGTTCATATTACCAGCCTTAAAACAAAAGTCAAGCACACTGCCCTATTAGTACAGTATGTTGAGGATCATTCACCTTGCCCTGGTAGTTCTACTGTTTGAAGCTAAATGATATATATTGAAATAATAAAAATTAAAAGAATTAAAGGTATATATTGTCCTCTATTGTCAAATTGTCATATAGATGTTGGATGTTAGACACTTGGAGAATTTTGCAATTAACTTCTGCAATGTGCTGTATTTTCAAACTGTATGCAACATTATGCTGACCGCTTATTTACACATCACTTTAAGGCGCACCATTGAAATCAATGTAAAATGCATTTGTTTTAACGTGGTGACAATTTTTGATATCGATCTTTTTTTTTTCTGGTTGAGGCAAATTTTAGTCGCTCATAAAAATTTGTTGCAATGGAGGATATGGTGAATAAAAATTAATGCCGAAAGTACAACAGAAAGCAGCAAATAGGTAAAAAAAATCCTTGATCAATATCCCCCATGGAATAAATAATCAATCAATCAAATAGAGGGAGTAACAAGTGAACTTCGTGTTAAAAGATATTTACCTTAAGCAAAAGCCATTTAGGTGCTGGAATAGATGCTGGAAAGAAACAATGATGTTGGGATTTGGTGGGGAAATTAAATAAGAATTGGAAGTCGGGACTGTTGAAGAGCATGAGTATTAGGAGGAAAAAGAGGGGAATAACTAATATGCATAGAAGTGATAGTGGAAGGTTTGATGTTCTCACTGATGTCACTAACAATTGAATGACTGTCAGCAATGTTGAGTAAAGAGGCCCTAGATGTACTAAGAGTTCATTCAAAGGCAATATCTAAGACCTTATCAGGATAGCCTCTGTCTTTAAATCTAAGCCTAAGCTCATGTGACCTAGAGATGAATTTATCATCAGTGGAACAAATACGTCTCAACCGTAGAAATTGACAGGTTGGAATAGACCTAAGGCAATGGTGTGGATGGCAACATGAAAATGCAAGCAGGGCATTGCTGGCTGTAGGCTTTCTGTAGATGTCAGTATAAATGGTAGCATTGTTAGAGTCACCCGTCAATGTAACATCTAAAAAGTTAATAGATACCCTGTCAAACTTTTTGGTAAAGCATAGACCAAGGACATTGTCATTGAGAAAATTTAAAAAAAAATTAGCTTCTTTGTTAGTACCTTTCCAAACAAAGATGAGATCGTCAATATAGCGCCCATAATAGACGATCCTGTCCCTGTAAGGGTTGTCAGTTCCATAGATGCGAAACCATTCCCACCATCCCCACCATCCCATGTAAAGGTTAGCGTAGAGGGGGCAAATTTTGCCCCCATGGCTTTACCTTTCACTTGAAGGTAGTAGTCACCTTTAAACACAAAATAATTGTGTGTTAACATGTAATCAAGTTCTTTAATAATATGCTCAATCAATACTGGGTCAAAGATGCTATATTGGTGTAAATGGCAGGTGACAGCCTCCCTGCCCAAGTGATGTGGTATGCTGGAGTAGAGTGAAGTGACGTCCATGCTAAGCCAGGAATAATTAGAATCCCACATAAACATGTTAAAGGTATTAAGTAATTGGTTAGAATTCTTCAGGTAGGAAGGTAACCTCAGGACAAATGGCTGGAGCATACTGTCCAACCAGTTGCCAAGAGGCTCAAACATTGAACCTATGCCCAAGACAATAGGTCTGCCTACTGGTGGCCACTGTGGTTTGTGGATTTTCGGTAGGTGGTAAAAATGCGGGACCTTAGGCCTATCAACCAGTAGGCGTTCCAAATCTGTGTGTTTAAATATCCCTGAGCGTATACCTTCCTGTATCAACACTGTAAGTTTATCAAGAAAGATGTTAGTAGGATCGCTGGCTAATTTGCGATATTTACTAATATCAGAGATTTGCCTCTTTGCCTCATTATTGTAGTCAGTGGTGTTTAAAACTACAACAGTGCCACCCTTATCCGCTTCCTTAATAGTGATGCTAGTGTCTGCTTGTAGTCTGGATAGGGCCCTCAATTCAGATGGAGTAAGATTGGTAGCCTTGTGTGCATTAGTATGGATTTTCTTGTCGAGTGCAACCAAGTCCTCCTCCATCACCTGCTGGAAGGAGGCGATGGAGGGGGGCCTGATCTGCACCAGATAAAAACTAGTGTTGGACTTAAGTTGAACATCAGTGCTCAAAATCAAGAGCTGTGTAGCAATGGGTAAAGTATGTGATTCCGTAGCTAATTCAGTTAAGTCCCTAAGAGCCACCTGATCTGAGAAAGAATTAAGTACACATGAATTGTTATCAAAAACTCTAATAAACTTATGGGTGCTGGAACTTACATTAGACACATCTGAACAACTTGAAGTACCATCATTCATGGTATTGGAAACGACAGGAGCACTGGAAAAATGCAAGGTGTTACATGTATCACTAGTAAGAAAATATTTCTTTAGAGTTAATTTCCTGACGAACCTATTTACATCAACCAAAGTGTTGAAAAGATTAAAGTGATCAGAGGGTGCAAAACTCAAACCTTTACTTAGCAGACTGGTTTCATCTATACTGAGTGTCCTACTTGAGAGATTAATCACTAGGTTCGCTGGCGCCTGCTGAGAGCTCTGGTTGAGCGAGTAGGATGACGACCCGGAGGGGGCACAGGGCCTTCTTCATCTACCTCCCTGTCTGCATGCCTTTTTCTTTTGTAAGGAGTGTCCTCCCGGTTTTTTGAAGCCCATATATCTTTCTTGGTGGCAGGAGAGGAGAAAGATGACTGTGAACTACATTCACTGTGAGTACCATAGTAAGTGCTGTCGTCTTGTTCACTGTCACTTGTCTCAGAGAAGGTGACTACTCTCCTGTTATTCCTTTTAAATATTGGCTTCGGTGTACCGGACGGTGTCCTGTTAAAAGATGTGTGCCACTGGTAAACCTTGTTACTCTCATAGTCACGTGTATCACGAGCAAACTTTCTCTTCTTGATATCAATTATGGACTTCTTGTATTTATCCAGTAATTCATCCAACTGCTTGTCAAGACTGGAGAGCTTGTCATCAAGCTCAAACTTCAATAACTTGGTCTGTAGCGTCTCAATCTCCACATGGAGATCACTTATCTGCTGATCTTTGAGCTCTAATAAAATATCTATGAGCTTAAAGGAACAGTCCGTTAAAGTGTCGTTCCACTTTGTGGCCAATGCGTGGTCCTTGGGGATGCAGATAGGGATTTACATGTTTGGGGATGGAGCAGTGTTTTTTCCTAAATCTAGTGAAAAGCAAGTTATAAATAAAACCTTTATTTATTGATTAGTAAAGAGTTATAGGTGCTAAAGTTATTAGATACTTACCATTGTTGTTACATATCATTCGATGACACAGGTTATGCGATACAGGTAGTCTTTATAACAGTAAAATGTTTTCATTAGTGCAGTCTGGTGAGTTCATCATCACAATATACTTTGGGGCTCATTTACCAAGTGGCAAAAATGGTGAGATAGCATTACCTCAGTGTTATCCTGTGGCTTATCGAGTTATTTACCAATAACTCAACAATATTCTTACAATGAAGTCACGACTGCAACAGTAGCAGTCTATTGGGTAGCGTGCGACTATTGTTAGTTGGCAAATCCACACCTTTACACAACAATTTGGAATTTTGTCAATAACACCCTTAGTGTGATGTGAGTTCAATTGGGCTGTTGTGTTGGCGATTGCGATTGGAGCGGCAAGTAATATTTTTGTATGTTCATGGATTGAAAGTAAATTTAATTGTACATTACTGTTAAAGCTATTTTACATAAAGTTTTATATTTATTAGTATATTGCCCCTAGTAAATCCTGACTATAAGTAAAAAACAAAATTCTCACGTATGGAAACCATTTATTTATTTATAGTCTTTATGTCTGTATATATATATATATATATTTATTTATAAAGTGCCACAAAGTTACTCAGCCCTGTACAATCCAACAATACAGTTATAATACAGACAAGGTAAAGTGCATAACAACAAGTGAAGTAAATTACAAACATATAATCAAGAAAATACTTCACTCTAAGTGCCAGGCCATGATTAAAGCCCCTTAGAGCTTACAATCTAAATAGGAGGAAGGCTTACATAAAAAGAGAGGAGGGTGACAAGTGCAATAGCATAAAGATACAGTTTATTTGGCTATAGGTTCCAATTAAATAAGAAAATAAATAAATATAAATTTTGAATAAATAGTTGCAAAAATATAAAATATAGAGATGAAAGCCAGTGCTAGTGCTCCAAGAGGTAAGATTTTAATTTAGATTTGAAGATATTGATGGATTGCTCTTGACGGAGGTAGAGGGGTACAGAATTCCAAAGATAAGGGACAGCAAGAGAGAAGGGTTTAAGATGAGAACAGGCAGTCTTGGTTAGGGGTATTCGAAGAAGATTGCCTTCTTTGCAGAGTTAACGTATAAGCGCATAGAAGCAAACAAGAGAAGATATTTAGGGAGAGGCAACAAAGCAAAGAGCTTTGAATGTCACAAGTAGGACACTTGTAAATAGTACGTTTATTAACTGGGAGCCAAGGAGCAAAAAGGAGTTGGGAGCGAACTTCTGGTGTGAGGGGGAGATTATTCTAGTAGCAGAATTAAGAATACACTGGAGTGGTAAAAGATGGGAAACCAGAATGCCAGTGAGAAGGGCATTGCAGAAGTCCAAGCGGAATAGGATAAGGGCACACAAAAGGGTTTTTAGCAGCAGCACGAGAGAGAAATGGACGGATCTTGGCAACTTTACAAAGGAAAAAGTGACAATTTTTAGCAGTGGTACCAATGTGCTTAGAGAAGGAAAGAGCAGAGTCAAAAGTCACCCCAAAACAATGTGCAGAAGTAACAGGGTTAATAATGACATAATCAACTGAAATGGGAAAGGAGGGAGCAGGACCAGGTTTAAGTGAGAAAATGATCAGTTCAGTTTTATCAAGATTCACTTTGAGATGGCTCCAGGTCAACTAAGAGGAGATAGCCTGACACAGTGATTTTAGTATTGACTTCAGGTGTTAGCGCAGTGGCAGATAAGTAAATTTGGGTGTCATCTGCATACATGTGGTATTTAAGACTAAAAGAGCTGATGACATCACCCAGGGAAAGTGTGTACAGGTAGAACAGGAGGGGACCAAAGACAGAGCCTTGAGGCACCTTCACACTAATCGGGATTGGAGAGGAAGAGTCATTAGCCCAACAGACAAAGATGGTGCAATCAGAAAGGTAGGAAGTGAGTCAATGCACAGATTGATTATGGACATCAAGTGCATGGATATTCTGAGCAAGTAAGGAGTGATAGACATTATCAAATGCAGAGGATAGGTCCAGGAGTATAGGAATAGAAAAGTATGGAATAGTCAGTCAAACAGTAATGGACGCTTAGTGATGCAAATCCAATCAAGCAAAGTGATTGTGTCAAGTAAATACTGCATCCAATTCTTTGTCACTATTCCTCATTAATTTTGTCACTTGGATTGCTGTATTTTGTTTGTCTTTTGAGTGTACAGTCACCTTACACCAATCTGGAGCCCTGCCATCAACCCCCTACTATGCCATTTTGATCTGGTTAATTTAGAGCAGTATGACTTTGCTGAATTTGCCACTTTTACACACTCTTGAAACTTTGTGAATAGGTACAAGTCAACGCATACATACAGTAATGCAGAGAGCTCCGTAAGTGTACAACCCGCAAATGGTGTTGAATTAGATGCATATTCACATAGCAACGTAAAGTTTGATGAATGAGCAACCTGTTCAGACTTAAATGAATAATCCCCACTCATCTCTACCCAACATGCATTTTTATCTACACTATTATGCTGAAAAGTCTATCAAGGTACGTTGACCTTCACAAGTTATGTTTTTCAGTTGTAAAGTTCCTTCTAGTGCCTTTTTACCCTATTTTTTTTTTTTTTTAAATACTAGAATTCATATTTATTTTGTATTTGAACTGGAAACCCTAATTAAAGTTTGGGATGTTGCCCAGACATTTATAAATGAAGTTCACATTAATCTCATGGTATTTAACTTTCATATTATTTTCAAACATTGGGTATGTGCCATTGTAAGCTCTGCTTTCTGTAGCTCTGTAATTACACCCCCTCAAATAATTCCCCTTGCTGCGGTTGCCTTTACTGGAAAATGCATCATTCAAAATTTGGCCATGGTTTACTATGAGGAAGCAACTTCCATTTCCATAAAATGACTGGTTGTTTAGATTACAGTTGAGGAAACAGGCAATTCTACTTAGCTGGGAAAAACATATGGGTTTGCTTGACTTTCACAAACAAAAGTATTCATGAAAAAGATACATTTTTATTTTTAGTGTTTGTTTTTAAAAGTTTATCATTGCTAAACTTATGCTCCGATTACAATACTTAATGTTCATTTTTGCAGAGATTTTTTAAATAAGCACATCTTATGAGAAGTACGGCACAGAGGATATATATGAAACACCCTGTCTTCAACGAGTGGTATTAATATAAAGGTATGAGAGACCAAATGGAATGAAATAATAAATAAAATAGAACCAGTAAATCCCACAGTGGGACAATAGTGTACCCATTATCAGCTGCAAATAAATAAAAAATCTTATGAAATTGTCTCCTGTAGATCTCGGCTGTTCGATCAGTAAAATTTCATTGATATTTTCAGATCGATTTTTACTGAATGAAACTTTTCGATCAAGTTTTTAGCAGTATCGCTATCTTTCCATTGAAAAAAATCTGATACAAAACTGTGTGTGTGTTCGCTGTGATTTATATTACCTTTGCTAAATTGTGAGTGGGATTTCACACTGAAAGACTAAGCTGACTTTCAGAGTGCATTCCCACTGACTGGTAAGATTGTGGGTTGGCTGAAATGACACAATGGAAAAGAAATTGAGTAAATCAAGGCAGTGTTTTTATGCTCTTTTCCTAAGGCAGAGGTTACTAAGTTCAAAGGAAAGGATTTTCTGTGTGGTTTGATTGTGCTTCACATTGAAGGACCATTTGACATCTTTTCATATAAATATATGTAGAAGACTTTTTCTTCTTCCTACATAGAGTGGGGTTGGGGGGAGATATTCGGAGGTAGGATAATGGGAACCACAACGATTAAAGTGAAATGGCAGTGAGGCTAGCCTATTTTCAAAGGTAGGCTTTGGTTTATTTTAGTGTTAGGACTGTGACAGAGGTTCATTTCTTCGTCTCCTAAGAGTGATTTTTATGTTTATAGATTCTCATGTGTACCTTAAACTCTATGTACAGTATTTCCCGACACTTCATTATTCTGCAGTATTTCAATGGTAAATGAGATCCAGGGAAAGGAGTATAACATTAACAGGAACAACTATCTTTAAATATAGCTCAGAACAGACTGTCCATTGCTAAAGCAATCCCATTCGAATTGATGGAAATTGCTTTTTTACTGTAGGTGAGTGAAGTGTATTGTATGATTGTAAACAAACCTCAAACGACTGTACATTAAAGTAAAAAAAAAACAAAAAACGGTATTTGGTATTGCTATTGCTAAAACTATTAAAAACAAATTTATTTGTAGTGTAAATTGATACAGACTCTCTGGTGCCCATCATCTGCTACATTTTTAAGTATTTACCCCACTAAAGTAAATGAGGGCAGCACTGAAAAAGTCTTGAGTAGAGTGTTTACTGCCAAAAAGAAATGTACTATCCGCTCCAATCCCCTTAAACGTAGAGAGACAGGTCATGTGCTCTGGAGGGAATCAGATGACTGGGAATGTAATCATGCAGAACACAATCCTCCGGCACTCCGTGTAACAAAATAAAAATTTTGTAAGTCTAAGTCCTACCCTTTCTGGGAGTGTCGCTACCTGGCACATTGGCGATTGCCGATTGCCAATCCTTCACTTTTTACTGAGTGCAGCACAAAAGCTACTTTATCTTACCGTAGCTTTTCAAATCCCGGGGCTGCAGCGGTTATGCTTAGTGGATACAGCAGGGCCCGGTGAAGCATTGTATAGGTTAATTGCTGGCAAGCCGGAAGCACACGCCACACTAATACACTATATAAGAACAGATGAAAGAGTATTTATGTATGCCATGAGTAAGTGCTTAATGTGCAAAACGCGTAGGCTTATCTGATGTTTTTAAATACTGTATATACTTTTAATGAACCGTACACTATGTGGTTACAATAAAGGAATTTTAATTTTGTTACACGGAGTGCCGGAGGATTGTGTTCTGCATAATTACATTCCCAGTCATCTGATTCTCTCCAGAGCACCTGACCTGTCTCTCTATGTTTAAGGGGATTGGAGTGTTTAGTACATTTCTTTTCGTGTGTGCCTATCTAGACGCATTTCTAACCTGCTCTCCCAGTGTTGTCACAGTCTTTTGACGCTTTCAGCACTAGCAGGAGCTATACATAGACAATGGCAAATGAACGTGCTACTCCTAGAGCTTTCCGCTCGTCTTCAGATAATCCTCTCAGAGCTTTGGTAGAGAATAAGTTTTTCCTCTCACAGCAAGATGCGGATGTTAGAGGTTTATGCAGCCAGTTTAGAGCGATGGAGTCCAGTATGCAAAAAGAGGTGAGAGTGTGGTGGGACATGTATACTCTCAAAGAATATCACACTTTACAACGTATCCCTAGGGGTTAAGAATTCAGAAAGTCCCCATTTGCATACCGACAGACCATGACCTAGCTGCTTGGAATGATGCACTGACTAAATGTTCCCTGGAGCTGATTAACATTTTGATCACATTTAAAGAGCAACAGATCAAAGTAATGCAAGAGGATATACAGGCCATACAGCTTGCACCGCCCCAGGACGATTTGGGCAAGCTATTTACTTCTTTGGATGAGCAGCTGGAACTTAAAATGCAAGATTAGGAAAAATCAGTAAAAAAAATCAAAAAGCATAAGTTCCTGCGTGATCAAAACGATTATGAGTCCGACAGGGTTTACTGGAAGCCTTTTCGCCCCAAATCCAAGTCTACGCACTAAAGCCTATCCTTAAACAGAAAAAGCGTAGAAAGGTTACATTTTCAGATGCTAGCGATAGTGATGTGGAAGGATCTTCACGTTCATCAGTTGGATCAACAACCAATCAGCGTTTTTTTCCCTTGGAACAGGAGGACATCTGGAAGACGAGGGGTCAAGAGAACGTAACCCAGACAAGAAAACGCTGGCTCGAATTAGACGAGGAGGGCGCAAGCACAGCAGGAGATACAACACCATTTCAACGCACACGATGGACAAGGATGTTCACAAAGAACTCAAACTGACTGTTTTAAATTTGTCCCAGAGGGTATTTACAGGTGACAAGATCAGGCTGTTGGAGAAAGGTTTGAATTTTTGTCCCACCTACCATTTAAACTTGTTAATACTCTATTAGATGTTAATAAATTTGTAAGAAAGTTAGTTTTAAAGAAACATTTTTGAATCTGGATAGTACTAATGGGGCAACATTGGATGCTGATTTCAACAGTAGAGTGGTTATTAAACCGGGTCATGATAATAATATCCTAGACAATTTCAATGATCAGGCTATGTTAAAAGATCTGACAGATTTGTCTGTATAAGGTTATGATATTGCCTCTTGTAACACTGAGTCTAGGATTTTGTGACCCCGTGTGCCTATGAAAGTCAGGTCTGACTTTTACCATGTAAATGCCAGATCCCTCGGCATCACCAAATTCCAGCAGGTGGTGGAGGAGGATCTTGCTAAGCTAAATGATAAGTGTAATAATAAAAAGCATGAGTACCATAATCTCATATCTTAAAGATACTACGCATGTGTTAACAGTAGTAAATAATATTAAATGGGAACCAGGTTTTAGTTGGTTGACAGTGGATGCAGTGTCACTCTATTCTTCCATACTGCATGAATTTGGCAAAAGAGCAGTCCTTTAGCATTTGCAAACGTATACTACTTATGATGAAGTATTAATAGAGTATATAATGTTGATACTTGATTTTCTCCTGAAACACAACTATTTTTCCTTCATGGGGCGACATTACTTGCAGGTAAAGGGCACGGCGATAGGTGCCAGATTTGCACCAACATATGCCAATCTCTACATGGGTTGGTGGGAATGGCACTATATATACTCTTCCACCAACCCATATAGATCATGCATTTTCATGTATTATAGATATATAGATGACATGATATGCATATTGCGTGGCACCCACACAGAAGCAACACTGTTTCTAGAGTATATTAACGAGAATGATGCTGGGCTTAAATTTACTATGGAATTTGAGACAGATAAAATTAATTTCTTAGATATCACACTAGTCGCTGATAGATCATCATCACTTATAGACACCACCATCTTTAGGAAGAAGACATTCTAATTCTCTCCTTAAGGCCACCAGCTGTCATCCCTTTTACACGATTAGATCTTTTCCTATAAGCCAGTTTTTGAGACTGCGCCAAAATTGTTCTTCTAATGCTGCCTTTGAGTTAATGGCAATAGATCTGAAAGCGAGATTTAAAGACAGGGGCTATCCTGACCACCTAATTGAACATGCGTATACATGGGCCCTTCACACTTCACGGAGGGAAATTATATTCTGACTTTACTGACACAACAAATTATGAATAGCAGGTTATAGATGCTAATGGTTTGGGAACAGGAAACATTACTAGTTATACACGTAATATCATAACTAGTAAGAGGAATAATAGATGTCCACAAAAGAGGCACCAGCAGAGGTATGTCAAATGTGATTCCCTAAATGCCTCCACATTAAAATTTATCACATGGTATAGCAGAGGATATGACAGCATTAAAAAGATATTCCTTAAAAATCTTCCGATTTTATACAGTGATGATGATTTAAAAGCTATTTTGGACAAGGGTATTAGATGTGTCCCTAGTAAGGCGCCCACACTTTCTAGTCTGTTGTCACCCTCTGACATAAAAGTTGAAAAGCAACACACATGGCTTTCGGGGCTTTTCGCGACCCCTCTGAGAGTGGCATTTGACCCCCAGGTTGAGAATCACTGCTATAACTGATAAACATAAAACAGCTGGTTGTAGTCTGTATGCTCCACTGAAATTACTTTAATACATTCATAGGCTTAATAGAAGCTTAAGATCTTAATCCTCTGATTGATTCATGTCTGAGAACTGACTCATATTAATCTTTCATTCATTTATTTCAATTCAACAAACTGCCACATCATAATCCCATCCAATATTTATAGACACAACTAAATGCAATCTGTATTTATAAATTCATAAATAAAGCTCTAGCATGAGTCTCAAGTTGGAGTACACTTTGTAAGGATAGAAGAGGATGATTTTATCTGTTCTGTTAGTCGCAAATTCTCTACCCCTTATTCAATAAACAGATGACAGTCAAGAAGCGAACAGCATAAAATGCCATCTCTTGCGTAGCACAGTGTAGTCAATCAGTAGGAGCCTTGTCATCAACCCCCTAATTCACCACTTTAATCTACGGAATTAAAAGTGGCGAATCTGAAAATGTACACCTTGCCTAAACTGTGACAGACTTTGGCACTTGATGAATAATCAAAAGTGTACTAGAAAGCCCAACAGAGAGAGAGAGAGACAACACAAACCAATAAAATAATCAGCCAACCTCAGCCTAGAGACATGAAATAGTAATGCACAGAGATTGTCACAGTGAGGTTACATTTCAAATGCAAAGAGATTACTTTGCATTTGATCCTGTTCAGTTAGTAAAAGTCTGCATTTTTTTGCATCTAAAAAGTTAGTTACAGACTTTTTTTGGTCGCTAATTTGGAGCTAAATGTTACATGTCCAAAGCAGCATGGGCCAATTTGCTTATGGCATCAGCGAGCTCATTTTAAAAATAAATTAATAATTGGACACTTCTGCTGCTTACTACATCTTGGGTGCAAGGTCCCAGTAAACCTACTCCTGCTAACTGGGGCAGGGTATTGATGAGCTCACAATCAGAATAATCCAAAATCCATTTGCCGGATAACCCATTAAGACTTTTTAAATTAAAACACATGTCCCATGCACCAATAGCCACTATTAGTTTGGTGGCATTGAGTAGTGGCTTAGGGGATGCACCGCTATTAACTGCAATTTAACACTAATAAGTATGTAGGTATGACAAGTCAAAATGTACTCCTTTTAAAGGTTTTTCGTATTTATTTTATCTGTAATAGCCAGCAGACTTAGCCTATAGTGTAAAACAAAAACAACAACACAAAATATTCATGTGTCTATTTGTATTACCAGTTATTACTGCCGTACACCCATTTACATTTTATATTTTTTTCTCCAAGGCAATATTTATTTTATGACCTTGCCTCGCCCATGTTGAAATCATAATATCATAAGTGATCATTTGCAAAAAGCTAAATGGTTGACACTAATTTCTTTTAAAATTAAACTGTTTCTGTGTCATTGACCAAACAGCTTACACACGAAAAATGCATGTGCATGTGTGCATTAGTTAAAGTTCCATATAAAAACCACAGACAGAGCAGGGATTCATTTGCTTATTTGCTAAATGACTTATTTTACTTATTATATATGATATGTATTTATTACTTGTACTACTAAATCAGGAATAATTGCCATTCCAAACTAAATGGGTGAGTAGCGTTCTTCACTTTCTCAAACTAGTGCATTTTTATTTATTTTGTTGGAAGAGATTCTTTAAGATATAATGTACTCTAACTAGCCAAGTCTCTTGATACAGAGAAGGCGGCTTAGATTTGTTTGAATTTCTAAATGAACAGGAAGTAACTAAAACTCATGCTGGGAAGATTTTATGGTATTTCCATGTGTGTGCATAGAAACATTTTGATTTTAATTTTGAGTTTCTAAGAGACAAGTTTCAGATGCATTTATTGGATATGTCATCAGAGTCACAACCTTGCCCATACTACTTTATACGTTATCTCAGGAATACATATATAATATACTTTGCCACTTTAAACATAAATATAATTATGTGGCCAATGGGAACAAGCTTTAAATTCACTTTTACCTGGAAAATACTTGAAAGACTTTTGCATTAAACATGCCCAAAATATCATCCTGTATGCAATACCACGTGAATAATTATAGAATGATATGGCTGGTAACATTCCTCAACACCATTATATATTTCCCCCAGTTCATCCCCTTTTTCTGAAGACCTTGTATCCAACATAGTAATCTTTACCATATTCTCTAAGAGCATGGCTAAAGCAAATTAATAGCTAGCCAATCATATTTCTACAGCAGCTAGCAGATGGCTTACAGTGAAATGAAAACAAATATTGCTCCCTATTCAACTATAACATGATGTCATGGATCTCCGGATCATAAAGGGTTAAAATGGGATGGGGTCACCACTAGAGGCACTATAGTGTACCCAGAGCCCTTTACACCTCTGCAAGCACTATGGCGTATTAAAAGTGAGGATTACAAGTGCAAGGTGGTAAACCTCTGGAGGCACTAAGGTGTGCTGTGAGCAAAGTGCAGGAATAAGATGTGATTGGGGATAGGTGGACCCTCTGTACCATAGCGGGAGTTGGTGAAGGTTAACACTGAAAAACAGATTCTAAGGAGGCCCTGGTATTCACAGAAATCACTGCTGGAAACTTGGGTCAACAGAACTGAACCTTTACAACAGGATCACTTGGAGCAGCATAGATGTACTTTAACTCAAAGAGGTTTATCAGGGAAAGAAACAACACCCACAAAATGCCAGGAAAGAGAAATCCATAGGTAAATATATCCTTGTAGGCACAGATAGCAGACCTCACATTTTAAATCTCCCGCTGCTAACGTCATTGTGATGTCAGCCGGCCAAAATTGTGGCGAAGCCCAACGCTTACTGGCATCACAAAGCTGGCAGTTTTTACAAGCAGCGCTAGGAGCCACCCTGCTCATGACACATGATAGCTGAATAATAGAGAAGCTTACAGTGCTGCTCCTGGACTGAGCAACACTGTTTTTAATGATTTTTTTTTTCTCCTTGGTGTATGAGAGAGCTCAGAGTTCCTACCATTGTGTTATACTTATGCTATTCCAGTCCCAGTGATCTTGCAATCAATTCTACCTCTATGACTGTTATAGCTACAACTGTAGTTGCCCTCAGTTTTACCATCATCTAGTTACCACCAGTAGGGGATTAAACTGGGGGCCAAGACCTTGGGGTTCCTTTGCAGCAAAGTTCATAACACGTTCCAGAGGTCATGGGAAAAAATGTTATTCTTTTAGTCACTGACAAGAGAGTTTAGGTGATACCTTTTATTGGCTAACAAAATAGATGGTAAATGCAAGCTTTCAAGGCTCCTAAGGCCTCTTCATCAGACAATCCTAGGAGCCTCAAAAGCTTGCATTTACCATCTATTTTGTTAGTCAATAAAAAGTATGACCTATACTCTCTTGTCTTTGCTTAAATCTATAGCTAACACGGTGCACAACTCTACTTTCTCTTAGTCACCCTGACCAGGGATTTACCAGGGTTAACCTTGTGGTATAAAGGATTCACAAATTCTACTTCCATGATGTAACATTAAGCTAAAAGTGATCAGGTGTTTATTAAAAACATCCTAAAAGCTTTGTTGGCTCCATCAAAAAAAGCTAAATTTCCTAATTATTATTACCTGACTTAATTTACATTAACCAAATACTCTATAATACATTACTCTCAGCAAATTTAGGTCACAGCTGCTTAAATTGACTAACGGAGAGCTAAATCAAGATATGAATGGTTGAGTTCAGCGTACAGAATATACAGCCAGATATGAATGGAAATATTTATTCAGAAATTGAACAAAGGTCTTATGACAGAATCAGTTGGAGAGGTTAGCGGGTATATATTTTTAAGGACCAACATATCTTATAGGGTTTTGTTTAACATAAAAGTGGATACACAAAACTGAAGAAGCCTGTGAGGTTTGAAATCTTGTTTGGTCTCTTTAATGATGTTTGTCCTAATGAAGTTTTGTGCAACAGTGGGAACAATTCACACAAAAAAGGACCAACACGTCTCATTTATACTGAAATCAGAAGTGAAAAGTTGTAGATGCAGTGCTTACAAAGTGTAAAAAAATCACATATACTGTATATATACAGTACATATATATATATATATTTTCTTTTCCAGAACAATCTTGTGTGTATTAAACCATAATACACCCCCTCCTATAATCTAAATTACAGAAAGGGGTACTGGGCATATGTGCTTTTATATGGTGATGGTCAACTCTTTGGTGGCTTATAATATCCTTATAATTTACAGAAAGGGATCACATTATAATCGATTTGTCAGCAATAATGTTAAACTCCCTTACCAGTCTCATACCACTGGTCTCTCATCCTCACACTCTCCACCATTAGCAATTACATTTACAGAGGTCTAGTAACCCTTAGCAACCAATCAGCAGTTGGCTTTCAAAATTCTAGGTTGCTTGAATGCTGACAGCTGATTGGTTACTATGGGTTACTAGACCTTTTATTCTCATATTTTAGTTACAGATTTTGCTTTTTATCCTCCCCACACCCTACTCCAAACTGTCCCCTGGTTTATATGATAGATGTGATGAAACCCCGCTCCTGGAGCGATGTCAGTGGATGCGCTGGTGGGATATAACAAATGGGAGAGGACCAAAACAGGCCCTAGTGTGATACTGTTATGATGATACACAAATCGTGAACCGTTGTGCACAATATGGGTCGTAAAATTACCAGTGTACAGTGTGACAATGGTAACAGTGCCTATGACACAATAAAATCAATGATTTTTTCTATGGTGCTGGTATATCCGTTGATATGTGCAGGAAAATCCCCTTTTGGGAATGTACTCACCAGATAAATGTGGTGATCAAAGCCTTAAAATATGATGGAAGAAATCCTCCTTAGGTAAAGGAATCCATCTTACCCCTTGTGTGGCAGTGCCTTACCGATGCTCAGCATAAGAAAGGCTCAGTCACTAAGGGTATTATGGTAAACCTTTAATATGGATATAACACAATCGTAAAAGTAATGT
>WMED01003065.1:0-22892 GCA_019650415.1 Pipa parva
CCACTGAACAGACTTTTTTTTTTTTTTTTTTTAGGAAGCTGCGAGTTGTCTTAGCCGAATGATAAATGCATTTAGCTAAGACTGTAGTAAAACAATCAAACTCCCTGCTTCTTCTTCTGCTTCTTGCCTGACCCAAATCTCAAGTCAGGTTGGATGGAGCAAAAAAGCACGACTGACATTAAAGTTCCTCCAATCAGATCCCTTAAATCACAATCTAGCAGGGATCTGATTGGAGGAGCTATAAATGTCAATAATTTAGCTCCACCCAACCTGACTTTTGATTCAAGTCAGACATTAGAGCAGAAATGTTGCAGGGAGTTTGCTTCTTTTACTACAGTCTTAGCTGATTGCTTTTAGCATTCATTTAAGACAACTCCCTGCTTCCTAAAAAAGTTTGTTAAGTGGACCCGAGAGGTCCACTTTAAAGCAGAATCCTATATATTCTCCCTTCTATATGTTTTCATAATGGAGTCTTTCAACACAATGTGCAATAATTTACCCTCGGTTAATATGCATAAAATGCAACAGGGTGGATAACTGCATTTGTTTATAAATATTGCAGCCATTTTAGAAAATGTTTTAATAATTCATTGTTGACTTTCTGTTTGAGGGGGTTATTGGCTAAATTCCAAATTGTTGTGTAGAGGTGTGAATTCACCAGCTAAAGACAGTCACAATAGACTGCTACTGCCACAGTTGCGGTAGTATAACGAGAATATTGTCGAGGTCACGACTTTACTATGGAAATATTGTCGCAACTGCAACTTTAAAAATTTAGTGGTCGCAACTTTACAATGGGAAATTGAACGTGGCCGCGGATTTGCTATGGGAATCCGCTGAGAATTTGACAGTGGCATTCTCACTTTAGTCAATAACCCCCTCAATGTTTATAACCAATGGTGCTAATTAGAATGTTCAGGGCATCTGCCCTTAAACAGATCCTTGTCAAGATGACATCACTTCGCTTTCATATGTCTAATGATGACAAAATCACTTCACAGCCACTGCTGCTGTTTGCCTGACAATGATCAATAAATGACAATTCACTTTATCACAAGGCCAATGTGATAAATAGTGAACATGCACAACGGACAGTGCTACACAATGAAAGAATTGAGGTAAATTGTCAGGAATTCATTTTGGGGCTGCAAATTCCCTATTTGATAAGTCCCAAAAAAGAACAAATAAAATTAATTTACTTTACAGTCCCTTAAATTTTATGTATGTCCATTAACTGCAACAATCTCAA
Organism: Pipa parva; assembly: GCA_019650415.1. Lineage (NCBI taxonomy): Eukaryota > Metazoa > Chordata > Amphibia > Anura > Pipidae > Pipa > Pipa parva. The sequence continues at coordinate 1,250 of WMED01003065.1, forward strand.
CTGATTCTGAAACAAAAGGAGCCAGTATATGGGTATGTTTGGGTAGGGCTGAATTTCTAGAAAATATCTAGAAAATATTTTCGTCCCCCCAGAAAGTCATTTGTTCCTTGCAAGGAGGCAATTTACTTGTAGCATTCATTAGCTGCCTTTAAATCACCAGATCATATGACTCACCCCATTCAAACCACATAAATTCATAATGATATGAAAAGGAGATTGTCCCACAATGCAAAGCTGCACCAGTACGCCATTTTAACTAGGGGAACTATGTAAAGCATGTGGGGATTTGGATGAAAAATATGATAGTGTGAGTGAAAGATTCAAAAGAAAATATTGTAATGAATTGGACCCTTGTTTCTTAAGATGGGCCCATCACTTCAAGTCTGACAGTCGGTAGATACATGTCTGTAATATGGAAAGCATTTCTGCCTCTAATACAATCAGGTTCAGTATTTAGAAAGGGCATTAAAATGAGCAAAATGTGACGTACAAAGCATACAAAAAAGAGTTATGTACCTGCGTAAATATACATAGTGTATTGAAGACCACTATTGACACAAGTCGTGTCAAAAGTGCACTTTAAATATGCCTAAATGAGCTTAGTACATAGACCCCTTGTGTGCCTAAGATCTCAAGTAGCACTTCTCTCTGTAGCACTGGTTTTTGTTCATTACCAAGACTCTCAGTAAATTTGTAATTAAAAAGATACACACATACCCTGTCAGCAGAAACTGGCCACGGTTTTCTTTTGCCAAACTATTATCCATTTATCTTGCCATTGCTTAACTCATTAGGTGCCTGGCTGGCATGGGACATGTGACAGCATGCGTTTTGAACTTGTAGAGAAATGGGTTTCTTAGGGAATGGGTTAAAAATCCAAGACTGGAAGGAAACCCCAAGTGGATCAAGCAGGTTAAGTGTCAGGCAAAGGAACACAGACGTCAACACTGTATATTCTTCCCAGCTGTAAAAACAAAGTGAGAAAAAAAATGATACCTTTATGTATGTATATACATACTCACATATAATATATAGAGAGACGGGAAGAAATATATATATTATATAAGTTGTAGTATATGCATTTGTTATATATCAAAATATGTTTTATTTTATCATTTTATCATTATAATATATAGAAATTGGTAAAAATAAGCCCCATCACACACACACACACACAGAGAGTTCAGTACAGCCACTAACGCTCACCACCATTTCCCTATACTAAGCATGGGACAAGCAGTGGTTATGTGGCCAAATACCCTCTATGAGTTGGTGTGGAAGGCTTGGCTCACGGAACCCCTTGAAACAGGATTTTATGGATTCTTATTATAATATTTGTATCATTACGTTTTGTGGTTAACGATCAGGCCAAGCTCGACATGAACAAGCAACAAAAAAAAGTGTATTTTGTTTGAAGTTTGGGGCTATGCTTGGAATTCAGAGTACAGTATTGCATTTTAAAGGCAAAACAATGCACTCGCAGTCCCGGCCCTACTTACGTATTTGGGGCCAGATTAGCGACCAGATTGCTGCATTTTTACCAGTTAGTGTGCGATAACTGGATCTGAAACTAATATCACTCCTTCTGATATTACCTTATCCCTTTCACATCTCTGCATCGCTGTTCCTATCTACTGCTTCATAGCCCTTTAGATTCTTTCATCAGCTCTTAACTGATTCTTAATTTCCAGTTCCCTACAATCCACAGAGATATACACATACACCTAGATCCACAAACTCTTCTCCTATAAAGTCTTATAATAGGATGATAACATCACATACTCCCTGACTGCATAAGTTACTGCTCCTTCAGATGCATATTACCTCTGTCGACAGTTTAAAGCTAATTTGCCCTTTGCCATGCAGGAGGGATTAGCGGTAAGGTTCCAGAAAGATCTTGGTTGGGATCTGTGCTATATACTCTCCTTACTCTCCAGCTTCTGTGTGGCTGAACCGGAAATAATCTAGTGATACTAAATAAATTATCCCCCTTTTGTTTTTTTTCTACCTTATGAATATTCATTAAGCAACAAACGTTCTTCTCTAGGATCTAAATGAAGTAGAGAAACCCCTAAATGTAACACCTACTTTACTCATTCCAACTAAACATGTATTGAATATATCCAGTCATGTAAATATACAGTATATATAAATAAATATATATACAGTGGTACCTTGAGATACGAATTTAATTTGTTCCGTGGCCGAGATTGTAACTCAAGACAGTTCGTATCTCAAACCAATTATCCCTTTTTAAAATAATACATATGGAATGAATCCTTTCTGGCCAAAACAGTTCGTATCTCAAATTTCAGCTCGTATCTCAAACAGGAAAACGGTCCGAATCGCAACTCGTATCTTAAGAAATTCGTATAGTGAGCTGTTCGTATCTCAAGGTACCATTGTATATATATATATATATATATATATATATATATATATATATATACAGTATATATACAGTATATATACACATATATCCAGTGGTAGCAGTACTGCCAGTATGGTAGTATTGTAACTTTGTCACAGTGACCAAATAGAACATTCGCTTTCACTTTAGGCGCTGTTTAAATATTCTGAAAATATGGTCCTTACTGCCATTAGTTCGTGATTAGACCATATTGAAAATTAGCATCATAGACTACAATCAGAAGTGCCCTCTAGTGGTCATATGATCACAAAGACATGATGGAATGCTTGCTTAATTTGCCAACCAATTCTTGAGCAAATTACTTCTCAGCTGTGACAGCACGTTTCTATTGCTTACCAAAAGATTATTAAAGCAGTGTGCAAAAGTTAACTGATTTTTTTTTTTTTTTTTTAAAAGTCACAACTTTACACCAGCAATTTACTAGTCATTTATATAAATTGTGACGTAATGAGAGCGTGTACGTGTGTAACAAGGACATTTTATTGTTTTTAGAAAAAGGTGTTAGTTTACCAGGGCAGGAAAAATCCAGGAAGTAAGAAGTGCAATGAAAAATGTATTCCTGGATGTCAGGAATGGAAAGCTTAAATAGCCCTGCAAATGTAATTTCTAAACCATTTGCTTCCACTTACATTCCATTGAAACACTAGACTGCTGGCAAGCTGGAAAACACACAGTTTCCGACTTCTCTACAAATATGAGCAAATACAGAAATTTCGATGTGAAAGCGGTATGAAATAATGGAAAAAAATCTTTAAAATAAAACCTGGAATTTCATTATTCTCACCTAGGACGAGCACAATGTGACACCGATTCACTGGATGTAAATAGAATGAATATGACTTTTTCCTACCATTCCCACTGCCTTGACAGCAATGCAGGTGCATCTTATTTAAGCATGTGCTGCACAGTGAATGGAATGAAAGAATATTTGAAAAAATTCTCAATTTTATTACAAAGCAGGCGCTTGCTTCCAACCAACCTAGTGACGTCAGATGTAGTGGCCTTTCATAACTAAGCAGCATTTGTTATTTCCGCACAAACATGACATCACCTCCTGCTGTCAAAAAAAAGGGGCTTTTCACAGTTTAGGTCTCGGCCTTACACGTGGGGAGGCTGGAACAATGACAGCTCTGTCAGCTGAGTATCAAATGTAAATATACTGTCAAATACCTCTTATTGTATGTCATATTTTATTTATCAGATATCAGCAGTTTCTTTTATATGTTCACTTGTATTCTCGGCTTCTATGCATCTGGAGAGCTGAGCTAAACATCAGAAAAACTTAAAAAGATCTGTTGTGAGGCATTTTTTTTTTTTTAGCAAATACATATATTTACAGACAAGTTTAAAAATAAACGTTTCTTTTTTTAATAGTATATAAATATTATCTTAAAGAAGCTGCCATTAAAACTGTCAAAAAACCCCCCTGAAGTGTAAGGCAGGATACCCTCTTCCAAATCATGACATGCAAAGCAAGCAGGTTAAAGAAATGTGCATAAATTCCATACTAATAAATGCATCATACAAGTGCTCATAAAGCACTCACAGTACCAATACATCAAGCGCTTCTTCTCCTGAGGGCACAGACTGTAGAGGGCAATCTTTCCTTCAGCAAAGCTCTTCTGAAACCTCATGTAAAATAAGCAACTTAGAAGCTTTTTGGCCGAATGTAATCTACTATCACATATATTTAGCTGTTATTGAAGGGACAGTGAAGCGCTATTCTATTTCCCCAGCCTTTAAGGATTTAAACCAGCTAAAAATTGCACCTTACCTGGGTGTCCCTTCAGTAAAAGCCTCTCACTGTGTGTGCGTGCATCTGCTTAGTCCTCCATTAGAGTAATTCACACATGCACAGTATAGACCAATGTCAGGGCACAGTGGAAGGAAGGGACTAAGCTAGCTTCTAAAAGGACATCAGATTACAATCTAGAAAATGTGAAATCCTATGCCCAGGTAGGGCGCAGCATTGCAGTTTTACCTGGCTTAACTGATTGTCATTGTTAACAGTATGGTCAGGACAAGAAATATATCCGAAATTCAGATATTTTTGTAGCACGACTCTGAGGTACATAATTCAAGAGGACACAAGCCAGTTCTTTGGGGATATCAGACTGCAAGGAAAACTCTTTGCTTCCTTCAAACACTCGCTATAAATATCATCACCTTATTTATTCCAAAAAAAGAAAAAAAATCTGTCATCATACAATTACAGTTTGAGGAACAAGGAATAAGGGCACAGTTCACAAAGGATGCTGCCATTTTAACAGGATAAAGCAGCATTAAGAGAGAAAGAAGATACATTACCACACTGAAGATTTTTCTCTCACTTGATTCAAAAGAAGTAATATAAAAAAAATATAACATCTGTCCAAACATCCTGAAAGTGAGAAGCACGGCTCTAATGTGGATCTGTGTCCATATGACTTACATTACAGACAATAACCTTGATATTGCTTGCCATCTGTGAGAGTCTTTGGAAACATCTCAAGATATTGCAAACTCAGTTCCAGAAAAGACACAAACGGTCTCCATTTTACTTCTCAAACTCTGAAGCTACTGCCAAACCCATGGAACGGAAGGGCTCCCAGACAACCCAAAGATTTCCCCCACTTGCAAGAACCAGATAATGTCCATCAAAATAATACTGGTGTGGGGTCTATGTGGACTATACCCGTGTATGCACACCACTGTCTATGTTATTTAAAAGGGAGTGTTGACCTTAAAATTAATTTTACTAAGTTGTATACAGTGGTGACTTAAGACAAAAAGTGCCCTTTATTTTTTATGTTTTTTTTTTTTTTTAAACTTTTTTGTTTTGCCTTTCTGACCTGTATCTTCTTTTCTGGGTTACTGGGGTCAAAACAAACTGGAGAAGTTAGGGGTCAAGAGTCATCATCGCTCAAATTAATTTATTCACTTGTGCTATATATCTGTATTTAATGTATGGTTCTGTGGTCTGAACATACTTGTCTTTCGGCTTTTGTACAATTTAAGGTTGAAAACACAAGGCACATGATGAGGGCAGGCTGGGGCTACATGAGATGGTATGAGTTATATTACTCTATATTTCTAATAGCAAGAGCTAGGCATGTAGGCCTTAAAACCTGGTATATATGCCACATATCTTGTGTTCAGAATGGGCTACTGGATCTACACACAACCTGGTGCCCACTGCTGTCATCCACTCATCAGCCAACCACCCCAAGATTTTGCAGGTGCAAACCTTAAAGGGATTGTTCACCTTGGCATTTTGTGTTGAAAGTGTCATTCTAAGACCTGCCATTTTTTGCAGTTGTTTTAATTATTTAATTTTGTTTTGCCTCATCTTTATCAGCCTCCAATACCAGCCTCCGATAATCTTTATTAATCAGAGGCTTGATTTTTTTTAAATTTCTTTATTTTCCATCACTTATATTTTGATTCAGGCTCTTCAGTTTGTACATTTCCAAGTTACTAGGTGAATGGATCCAAGCAATCAAAAGACTATTTTAATATTAACAAGAAAGACATTCTAATTGTTGAAAAAATGAAAAAAACTGCAAAAATTATGGTCAGTTTTGGCAGCGCGGTGGCTCAGTGGTTAGCACTGCCGCCTTGCAACACTGAGATCTGGGTTCAATTCCACCCTGAAAAATCACAAGTATGGTGGAAGCACTGGATAACAAGAAATACACCTAGGGGGTTATTCATCAAGCTCCGAAGTGAGGCGCGTAGTGTTCGCCTCACTTCGGAACAACTGACATGCGCATGCTGATGTCCTGCACGCGGACATCAGCATGCGCATGTCAGTTGTTCCGAAGTGAGGCGAACACTACGCACCTCACTTCGGAGCTTCATGAATTCCCCTCCTAGTGTGATATTGTAAAACACAATGGTTAAATGGTGACAAATCAAAACAGTGATAAATCAAAAAATACTGTAAATGTAAACTTCCCCTTTAAAGTGCTAGTGCAACACTATACAGACAGATGGGGGTATGTCCTCACTGTATTAGTGCAGTGAAAGAAGGGACAATCCCCTATATAAGCACATTAAACAGGTAAAATATTATTGACACTTGATTTAATTGTCTCCATATATATATATATAGACAAAAATGACTTGTGAATCACATATACATAATATCATGGGTGTTAGATCTGTTGTAATGGGTGGGAGTGATCTCCCCTTTTGACCTCTGTGGCATAAGCGTAGGAGAAACATCATTATATTTATATATCATATGTTATTTGAACTTTTGGACTTTCTCCTTTTAATCTCTTATTTTATCTCTTATACAGTTATCACTGTGTCATATTATTAGGTGCTATACCGTTTTTTGACAATCTGTTTCGACAATTTGTTTTTTTTGACAATCTCACTGTTAGGTTTTTGTCATTATATATTATTCAATTTCACCCTGCATGGAATTTGTATGTTCTCCCTGCAGTTACGTGGGTTTCCTCCCACAATTCAACATAACATTCATCTGTGTCTGTCTATGTGTGTGACTGAATAGGGAAACTAGATTGTAAGCTCCACGGGACAGGGACTGAAGTGAATGACGAATCTTTATAAAGGACTGCGTAATATAGTAGCGCTATATAAAAAATGAATAAATACAAAAAATAAATTAGAAATTGTCTTAGAATATCACTATCTACAACATACTACAATTAATTCCAAGGTAACAACACAGTTAAAGAGTTACCCTCATATACCACTCATCCTTTGAAACTGAGGGGGGAATTCACGATAGTGAGAAGTGAGGTGCGGAGTCTTCACCTCACTTCGCACTGACTGATATGCGCTCGCTGATGTCCTGCACACGGACATCAGCGAGCGCTTTAAAGGGATTCCAGTCTCTGTGAGGCGACTCTTTTGGTCTCGTCAAGTGCATATCAGTCAGTGCGAAGTGAGGAGAAGACTCCACACCTCACTTCGCACTATCGTGAATTCCCCCCTGAAATTCTAAAAGTCTTTTTTAGGCTTATAGCTTTTATGCAGACTCAGTTTGCAGAATGCTGAGGAACAACCAAAGTGCACCACACCATATTCTTCTATTGATTTATCACAAGTCAAATTGGTGATCTCTGATTACTTTTAAGATTTAAATCTTGGGGTGTATGATAGCAAGAGTAAGTACCACTTTGTACAGGATATGACTTGGCATCCATGCCGACAACGAATGGGTTACTGTCTACTCACTTTAATTTAACAGCTTTAAATCCCGGGTGGATCATTTACGAAAGAACAGACTTTCCTACTAATACACAGCACATATAAAAAACAGATGCCTTTTATACAGTTACAAATCAGTCCAGACGGCTGATGGGGATTTGCTGCAGGACCAGAGAATGGTACAAACTTCATCTCATAGAGGCTACTGTTGGGAATCCCCTTGGTAAGCAGATAGAACCTTCCACTGCAGCTACTGTGTGTATCAAAGGAATAAAATGTTTGACTTCTTGCCCAAAATATATCAAATGTATTATTTTTCCACCGCAAATACATTTTAGAAGAGCTGAAACTACACTCTGAGCTCTGTTTTCATTGTCAAGCTTGGGAAAAACAAGGGGGGCTGGCCCCTCAGATGAACACACTGTTCCACGCTGGGGTAATGTTCCAAAGGAAAAAAAAACAAGACAATATGGACATTAATCTCTGCACAGTTCCTCACTCAGCTACTAAGTCCTTGAGAAAATAAAAACATATTTTTCCAGAATTAGTGAAACAGTGTGGAAAGACCTCAGTCCCTTTTGTTGTATGTTGAATGGTATTTGCATTGTTGAAAAACTCTTTGAGGAGGTCCTTAGTAGATCTAAGTCTGGGGTCGGTTGCCTACGTTTTCAGTTTTATAACATAACAGTCATACATTAGCGTACTATGACATACGTTGTCAAACTCATAAATTGAAACTATTATAGGTCAAATTTCTGAAACTAAATCTACGAAAGGAAAGGTGGGAACTCATATATAATAATAAGGTAAATTAATTCCATCTCAAAGGAAAATGCTTGCAATTTACATAGCGTGAATTACCATATAGATTTTCTGCTAATCAAACTAACGCCCAGTATTAATAATAGCAACAAAACTATGAATTTTTTTTTTTGTGGGGTGTTGCATCAGAATGTGAGGATGTCCAAGGCCTAGTAACCATAAGCAACCAATTAGATGTTAGTTTCCATTATTATAATTTCACTTTCAATGCTAACTGCTGATTGGATAATACGGACAAATAAACGTAGGTAAATGTTGCTCCTTTTATTACATTCCCATGTCTGTGGTTATAGTTTTCCCTAATTCACTTTCACTCGGGTTACGTTTTACATGGAAATATGAACTTTCTCTAACAACCATGCAGATTTACAGGAAGCATCACAGCATTGGCACCAAATTAACCATTTCTGTTGTGAGCATCCTCCGATCCTACATGAAAGTTCAGTAAATAAAACAAAAATATCTTGTGGTGAAACAAATTATTTTCTGTGGTTTGACCACTGGGGCAGGGCAAAAAGGTCTATGTACAGACTCCCCCTGTTCTGCTAGTGTGTGGTTTGATATCCAGTGAGATTCCTTTGGTACCTATGCATTCTATGCAGTATTTGTGAGTCTACCAACCAGGTGATGGGGATTGCTTGAGATTTGGGCACACCGCAGCTTTGCATCTTTTCTGGGCCGCACATGGTTTTCAAAATGTAATGGTTTCAGCGTGTTCGTCTCCTGCCAAGATCTGTAAAGCTTTCCTGTAATGTACCCTGACATTTCAGATTAACGGCTCTATCTATAGCTATTCATGGCAGCCATAAAATGAGCTTCTGTTTATTTGTCCTGGCTCAGTTTCCCATAATCAGAAGCTATGCTTAAAGTAGAGTATATGTGTGGCATGGTACACTATTTTCTTCTCCTTGTAGCTCATGGATACAGTCTTAGCACACCCAGATATGCAGTGATCCTTAAGATTGTAAGCATACACATAACACTTTTTTTTCCAAGGACGACAGTAGTGTTAACAGATGATAAGATAAGACACTTGGCTTCATCTCTAGTACAACATGTGGTAATCCATAGCTAACCATGTGGTCTCTTCAAGATCCAGGTGAATAAAGTTCAGGACTCAAATAATACAAAGCTATCAACCCATGTGATTTGCAATGAAACTACTACTGAACCACCACAAGACTGTGGTCTAATAGACTACATTAGATCTATGGAATAAACCTGCATTTTAACTCTTACTATTAGGGCTGCCATCAGAACTCTTTATCCTTCCACAACATGGCAACTGGAACCCTTCTATCCTGATATCACAATGCTTTCCAATTACATAGCACTGTGGCCAATATGCTATCAGTTTCATTAGTCATTACTCAATAGCCCACATGACAGGTTCCTTTGGTTTGCTGACTTGGCTTGTCTCCCTACAGCCATACCCCCAGTAAACAGTCCTATCTGCATGACTACTTTGCAATTTCTCAACCGTTTCCTTTTCCACAGAGTTGAATTTGTTACGGCAGCCCTTTCTTCCTTACTATTGCTTTTGCTCTATCGTAGACAAAATGTCATCATCAGTAAGAAGAGAGCTTAGTTTGCACCTCCTCTAGTATACAAATGAGGGGGGGGGGGGGGAAAGGATAATGATACCTGAGTAAGTATTTCATTGATTAAAGATTCTCATGACATTACCTGCGCTAATCAAAGGAATATGAGAATGCAATTATTTCACAACAATAGAATAAAATGACTTGCAAATGAAACGCTGCCAGATATGTAGAAATATTTAACTGCACCTAATCAAAATCAGACGATTAACACTGTCTTCTATTTGTTTAAATTCCTACTACAGTGCACTCTATTTTTTCACAATATAACCCAGAGGGGGAAAAAAAAAACAAACCAACATTCTTTGTATTTTATCATTAACATGTCAGCACACAGAATTCTGTATATGGCAGGTGTTCACAGTAATAAATCATCGTTTACTGAATATGATACTAAGTTCTCTAGGAAGTCATTCAATAATGTCAACAAGATTGTACGTTTGTAAAGAGTAAGGTACTATGGCATTACAAGCAAGAGACAATGGATGAGTGAAGTAAACCTCATACAACATGCTCAACTTGATCATCCTATTTGGCTGGCGCTTTACGTGATTAAAATAAAATAATAAAAATAAAATCATATTAATATGATGACTCCAGATCACATGAAATAAAATCATCAATGATTATTGCCATGCTTAGGACTTCAAGTAAATTGATGTCTCAATCCATCAAATGGACCTTTAAATTCTCAAATCTGTGAATCACGTATTCAGCATTCTGTATAGATAACAATAACTGAACGTAAAAGAGTTTTCATTCAAGAAGAAAAAAAAGGCATAGACATTACATATTCAGGGTTAAGCTTCATAACTGCGTAATTAGTCATTCACAAACCTGGCAGACTGTCAGCATCAAATGGGTTCTGTACATTGACCAGGCTCTTGAAAATAACAAATGAGTGATGCACTAAATCCAGGATTGAGAAATCTTAGGTGGTCATTTTTGCAGAATTTGGTTGAATCCTAGAGGCTTGGCTGAACCAAATCCAAGCTAGTCATGTGATTTTTAGTTTGCAGAAGTGAGGGAATTCAGCAACGTCAGCAAACATTGCTGAGGTCTAATAATCCATAGAAACCATTCAGAAGTTTCCTTTCATTTTTATAGCCCCCCACCCCCCTGTACCAGTGAATACTAACTGCTGGTTGATTGTTTCACTGGATACTTGTTTTACTCACTACATAATGGCATCCACCACCTACATTTCTAAAAGAAAGTCTGAAATGATAAAAGCTATACGTGCAGAATAACCCATCTCTCTATTTTCCAGAATTTTTATAGCAATTTACCAGTCTGTATGTAAGAAGTACTGTAGGCATTGTGTATCAGGCTTTAGATTTAGTTTATTTTATTTTGGGCAAAAGGTTTACAACTAGCATGCTGTAAAAGTACAAACTGAACAGACTGCAGGCATGTCGCCCACTTGATTTACTAGTTACCACTAGCGCTGACACATTTTTTGGAAATATGTTGACATAATTAACAATAGTATTACAAACCGAAAAGGCAGACAGGACTGCAAACAGGGGGTGCACTGCTTTGGGAGGGCAAAATCTTCTCAGCAAACCAGGTGGGACAAGACGGTCACTCAATTGTAGGCTTCTGTGTATTGCCAAATAAAACTGATTGTCTACTGAGTAGTATAAATGACCAGTTTGCAGTGGAAATGGAGCTGTAAAAAATGTTTTGTCAACTTGTGGGGGAGCCTGTGATTTCTGATTACAACCCAGCATGTAGCCAGTGTGTTAATGTACATATCTTCTGCCCAGTATACCAGCAGGACAGGAAGTTCCACTGTGTTCATTGCTTACCATAACTGGGACTGCAAGGCATTATTTACTTCCTAACAAGCCTGGTCTCATCTGTAATTTTGAAGATACCTGACTTTACAAAAGAATCTGATCTTGGAGACTGGCTCTAAATCTAGCGACTTAGGGGATTATTCACTAAAGTCAGAATTGTTGCGTATAGGTGCGAACTCGCCAGATAAAGACAGTTGTAATAGGCTACTACTGTTGCAGTCACGTCTTTATAATGAGAATATTGTCGCAGTCGCAACTTTATTATGGGAAAATTGTCGCAATCTTAACATTGAAAAAATTGCCACAACTTTACAATGGGGAAATTGTAGCGGGTTTACTATGGGGATCCGCTGTTAGCGAATTTGACAGTCGAATTTGCATTTTAGTGAATAACCCCCTTAGTGTAAATGATAATGGGGATATAATAAACCTACTACAATCCTTTTTTTTTCTGAGTCTCCAGATAATAAATGCTCATTAAAAGGGACCTGTGACCTTTTTGTATTTCTTTAATTTCCTGGAATTATTGTCTAAAGCAGTGTTTCTCAAAGTGTGGGGCGCTGAGGTATTGCAGGTGGGGCGGCAGCTGTCTGTGCTGTAGCGCTGAGCGCTATAGTAATTTTTCTCCCCAGCACTGATTAAACTTTAATCAGTGCTGGGGAGAGGAATCGCTATAGTGCTCAGCGCTACAGCACAGAGAGCTCCTCCATTGCCGGCTGTCCTCTTCCCAGCACTGATTAAACTTCCTGTGAGCGACAGGAAGTTTAATCAGTGTTGGGGAGAGAAATCAGTATAGCGCTCAGCTCAGCTCAGCTACAACACAAACAGCCGGCAACGGAGGAGCTTGGTAAGGAGAGGGAAAATGAGGGGGGTGAGCTTGTGGAGGCAGCACAGTGTGAGAAAGGGCTTGTGGGGGCAGCACAGTGTGGGAAAGGGCTTGTGGGGGCAGCACAAGCCCTATATTTTAACTGGAAAAGTTGGGGGTCGTCTTATACGTCTGGTCGTCTTATACGTCGGCAAATATGGTAGATCCGCGCAGCAACTTTACTTGCGGCCTTCCCGAACCCAGACATATGTGCACAGACACCTAGAGCTCACAGGCTGTTACAGGAGGGGACGGAGCAGGAGGAGAGAAAAAGCCTGGGGCCAGATAGAACACCGGCACTTTTCCACTGTCTGCCGTATTTGTGGATCTTATTGTTCGGACAACTGATTGGCAGGATGAGGCCTACACCAACCAATATGGTCATTGGTAGACAGATTCCTCTATGAACTGATTTATATTGGTACAGATTATTATTTCAGTCCTGAATATGAAATCGGTACTAAACATAATTGACCCACAACAGGCATTGTTCATGTGACCAGTGTTCTTCTCCCTTATGCAGTTTACATTGTGCACCCGGCACTGAGAGGTAATATTCTGGTTAATTTGTTACTGGAACTCTACATCCAGCTTTGCAGAGTCCAGAAGAGGAACTCTGAGCTTTTACCAGTAATAAGAATTAAGCGTTCTAATAAGTGAGGGCGGCCCCGCCCTTACAGACAGCCATGAGGCAAGTTACAAAATAAAATATCACTTTTCTCTCACTGATAGTATCTTTGCATTCAAAAAGACTATTAATAATTATTTTTAATGTAACATTTGCATAAAACTCACATGCTGATCAATACCGTCTAGTAAAGATGATTAGGGCCATAAAGAATTATTCTCTATACAAAAAAAACATTATGACAATTAACAATTGATTAACTTACATAATGTGTATGTAATGCAGAACATGATGTTTGACTTTACTAAGCCGGTCATATATATATATATACATATATATGTATATGGCTAACTGCCAGATGAAGAGAAAAACTATACCATGTATTTAACTGAAAGCAGTAGACAATTCATGGTAGAGGTAAATAATAAAATGGTTAATCCACAGAAGAAAATGTACAACAGACTTGCTGTGTCTGCATATTATAAAGAGAAGTATTTTTTTCCTCCCAAAGCACAAACAAGAACATCACATATTCTGGAAATTATTAGATAAACTGCTTTCTTTTTTTTTTTTGAAGAAAGGTTTGTTGTTAATTGCTAATGAGGCCTTGAATAAGGCCAAGAAATATCAGGTGAGACTATTCTAATTTGTGCCTTGTAGTTTTGGGCCACAGGTAATGATGGTCTCCCCCTGACCTCAGCTCAAAGAGCATTGTTTGGCCACCAGAAGGAGGAATACATGGGGTCATGTCAAAGGTAAATGCCTTACCTTGCCAGTCTATTTTAATCTTGCCTCCCCCCCCCCCATCTCTACTTTCATCAAACAGAGCTAAGAGTTTCCTGAATTCACATGAACTGCCAAATGGAGTTGAGAAGGAATTTTCTCTAAGAAGCAAATTGACTAAGCTTCCAGGGTTTTTTTTGCCTCTCCCTAGATAGAACTAGTATGGGCTCAGGGTTGCCCTACCTAGCAGTGGCTAGCAGCTTTGGCAGGGGCACTGTTCACCATAGTGCAACTCTAGATGTCATAAACTTGGCTTTGATGCATATGGTCCTATCAGGTCTGCCAGGATACCACAGACTAGTGTCACTGATGCATGTGGTATGAAAAGGGGACACAAAGTTTGCATGAAAGGTGCAGGGCCGCTGATTTTAAGTGATAAGAGGGGAATCACCTGGCATGGTTGTCAATTTTTCATTGCTGGGTAGGGAACCTGTCGGATTTAAATTTTAAGTTAATAAAGCTGTGTAATTTAATCAAACTGTGTCTTCTATCCCCAATTTAAGTCTATTGTCATGATTTGCACTGTTGTTTTAGGGATGGTTAGGATGATTGACTAAGAGGTGGGAGATTTAGCAGTTGTTTATAGGTTAAAGGGAAATATAATGGGTGTAGACCATAAGGGGTTGTATTTCATAAAATTCATTATCTGATTAAATATTACTTATTTATTATGTCTTTTACCTTCGTATATGCTATTTTACACCAGAATATGATTGTTTCCCTGCCTTGCTCAAAAAATCAATCCACAATAGTAAGCACACCATGTAAGCACAACATGTAAGCACACCATGCATGTAACTGCGTATAACTGTAATCAAATTCAGGTGTTAGGTGCAATCCCTAAATTATGGAGATTTTCTCCAATATAAACATCGAACTTCTCTGGCAATCTGCTCTGAATAATCCTCTCTAAAAATAAGGAAAGGATAACACTTTTTATTGAATAAGGCGTAGACCAATCCGAAGTGATGAGAATTCAGTTCAACAGATGAATTCTCACTTTGATTGAATAAGTGCCCCCAAGTCACCAACAGAATATACAGGCAAATGAATCTAAACAGGCTAAATGAGTTTTGTTCACAAAATAACATCAGTGCTGCACAGTGCATTCATATGTAGTTAGCTCAGTAAAAAAGTGCCCTTTGGTTCAAATGTGTGGGGGAAAGTGTGTAAGTAGAAGACTGGGGCTACAAAAGCATTAACTAGAGAGGCTGATTGGAGTCTAGGGGGCTAATTCACCATAGTGCGAAGTGAGGTCCAGATCCTTCGCCTCACTTCGCATTGACTGTTATGTGCTCGCTGATGTCCTGCAAGTGGCCTAAGAGTCTGGCTTTGTTTACTATATTTAAAAGCTGGCCTAATCAGACATCTGTACATAAAATTACCCCTGCCCAGAACTTTACAGATAACATGAAGTAAAGGGTCTCCCTTTTCTACTGATGGCATTGAGAAGAACAGCAACAAACATCTTATTCAGAAAGATTACCTTAGCAAATCATATTCTTATTCAAAGTTTTGGAAATTCAAATGAAAGCGATTAGATCAACAACCAAAAGTATTCAGAAAACAGCGAAAGCCGTTCGACCAACTAGCATCTTGTGCCCACATTTTATCATGAATGAATGAATGAACTGGCGTCTTTGTTGATTTATTCCAGTCAGTGTTTAGGGGAATTTTCCTTTATTCAGCTACTTCACAGGCACCCCACAAAGGAGAATAAAAAGGAAGACACGAGCCAAGCATTTATCCTTCAAGGCTGAAACTTCAAGCCTGCAGGCCCTTGAGATACTAATTTGGGTTTGATGTAAAGACACAGCTTGCAGGAAAACCACATGAAAGACGACAATAACAGACCTGCTTTGGATCAGAGTGGAGTGCAATCCACCTCAAGATGTTTTAATTTTAGTTCATGTCTGCAAACTGATCCCATAGAATTTACAGTCTGCGTGGAAACCCAGCGCTATTGGCATAAATCCGTGGAGGACCACTTAATCCATTTATATAACACACTTCTTTCAAACAACTTAAGTGTTCACAACTTCATTTCCAGCACTGGCTTAGCAAAAGTACATACACAACTCACACACACATATATATATTTTGGGTTATTTTTTTTCTATATCTCTCATTGATGTATAAAGCCGTTGTTTCCCATTTTTTGCACATAAAAGTGTACGCCTGCTTTAGGATGGTGAAAACCCATTATTACCAATGGAGTAGGTCAAGTCAATTTGCCACAGTCGGATGGTTATGGTACATGATGGTTATGTACAAACCATACTGAATACTAGTGGCAGGCATTTACTAAGAGAGTGCAGCTCCTTTGTTGGGTGGAATAACACCATTCTTCCAAAAAATAGTGTGTTTTAATCTCCACATGCTGTGCTGTGATGTCTATGTGTATCAATGTGTATACCACTAACTAGGAAGAAGGTGGTGTCACAGACACTAAAATACACACATATGTAACTAGTTTGCAGGCTGGAAGCATTCCAGGAACTGATCAGTGCAAGCCTCTGTGTTGTCTACATGCACTAAATGTGAATATACATCCCAGGAGGTTGTTCATTCTACAGCAAGTGAAAGAGTGGGGATTTCTAGTGATCTGGATTCTCTAAGGAAAAAAATGAAGGTCTCCACAGAGTACTCTCACCCACAGGTATACAGCTGTCTTATGGACGTAAGTGACCACAGACCAAGCCCAGGGATAACATGGGTAAAACTAATGATCACAGTGTCTTTGTTTAACCAGTTTACTTCTAAGTAGTGCACACATAGGCAGCAGCAGTCAGTGGTGTCATCCCTAGCAGCCCACGTTTATTTACGTATGTGTAGATACAATATGTAGTGGATGGCTGGTGTTTTGGCAAGCATTTACTTCCTATGAAGTCTTATAGAGAGTGTGGTGAAATGTCAGCTATTCGGTGCTCTAAGCCAAGAATATTCAGAAAATCTAAAGCAGCTGGATATCATGAAAGGCAGGCATACTGCAAAGCAGTCCCTCATTCTAAACACCAAGCAGTTTAACACAACAAAAAGAGCATTAAAATTCCCACCATAAACAGGTCAGAGTTTACATAAGGAGAAAAAGAAGTCAGTGACACAAGTGAATACAGGCAGTGTTGGATTACACCAGCGATATGCTTACTTACTAGTTAAAATGTCATTTACGTGCAATAAAATAGTAGCAATCAAATGTAATTTTGTGGTTTTATCCCTGCTGTGTTTTACAAGGCAAGCGAGATGTGTGTGCAACAAATATCATATCAGTTCACAAGGCTTTCCCCATGTGTTCTGCAAAAAAGGGTTAAAATCCCAGAGCTGTGCAATGCACTATTGTTAAATCTGCAGCAAAAAAGGCATATTCTCTTGCACAACTCGTGCTTCAAACTGAATTGTTTAATTAAAGGTGAGAAATACTGCAGCCTTGTATGTGTCAGTAAAAGTATGTGTTCAGGGGTGCAGGAAAGCATTTTAATATACAAACTTATTTTAAGCACGGTGGCTATGTGGTTAGCATGGGGGTAATGAGTCCATTTCCAACCAGGACACCATCTGCATGATGACTGCATGCTTTTCCTTGTCTAAGGGTTTCTTTCCATTGGTGCTTTTAATTGGTCAATTTAATTAAGCTCAAATAGACTTTGAAAAGCATTGTGGGATATGCTGATACCATATAACATCCAACTGCTCTTTTTTATCAATCATTAAAAAAAAAAGGGGGGGGGGGGGGCTATCTGTTGTATCCTTATAATGGGATTACTGACAAAATTCCTTAAATATATAATGCATATTTAATAAGGGGTAAATAGTGACACTGCATGTTTCTGACAGAAAAATAGGTCACTGGTGGAAACATTCTTGGCGAAACGATAACTGTTAGACGTGGATGTTTGCTGGCACTGAAGTAAGATGCTGTGCATTAAGGCCATGATTTTGTCCCTTAACTGCAAATAAGGTTATGATAAAATTGTGAAGTTGGTACATATAATTATGTGAGCAAGTCAAGGGATATTATATGGTAACATACAGGTTTTCTTGCCCTTTATATTTTAAATGGCAGAGGCTCTATTTTAGCACCCACTGCAAACTGCTTCAGAGCAAGTGCTCTAGTCTGGCCTACTGCTTGAATTAGACCTCCTGTAACCAGAACTAAACTATACTTAGGAGGTACTATCTGAACATTCCATTAATCAGCAAAGAGGTACATCTGTCTGCGCTGTGTAGTTCTGTGACATGTTTATGGCCATGCACTTTTACCCCATATGTGTGTCAGATCCCCATGAAACAAGAGACTCATGCAGTGGGTCAGACTACTGATCTCTGATAGCAGCTTACTCGGAACAGGGACTTAAAAAACAAACAAACAGTGCAAGCATAGAGAAACGTCCATTTACCAATACAATAATCAGAAATAATTTGGGGCTTATTCATCAAACTAAGATTTTGACTGTTGAAGTGAACTCATCACTTTGGGTTGCTATGGTCCCATAGTCACAAATTCTCTATTCCTGATTCACTAAGCAGAGGATTCCAATAGCGAATAAGTAAACTGCATCAGTAGCCTTATCTTGCGTATTGTGGCGTTGTGAATTTCCCACACCGCAGAATTCGCTAAATATTTGAAGACCACAAAGTGGAAAATAAATGTGCATTGGGACGTTTATGCAATTGTTTGAACTCTCATGAATAAGCCCCACAGTGTCTACTTCTAGATCACCAGGCCATTTCTTGCTGAAATCCCTTTACTTCCTAATGGTAAAGCAGAAGGTAAAATATATTCCTTCTATAGTGATGTTTCTCATCCATCCTCAGCAGATCCAACAACCTTAACCATATTATGTGGATAATGAATCAATATAGAAAAATAAATGAAGAAAAGAAGTGCATCTTCCATTTATTGTTCAATAAGAATATGGCTCTTGTGCTGTCTCTCTAATGTGTGATAATCAGTGCTTGTGAATCTGTTACAGTGCAGCGTATGAGGCATATTTTCCAACAGCATTTCCATTGTATAAGAGCACAATGCTTGACCAAGATCTTTCTATGTTGTATGTAAACAAACACACTGGAAACAGAGAAATACTGAATAAATCCACAAGGGTTTGAAAATAATCCACCTTTACTGTGCTGAAATTCTCCCATTGTGTCAAAACCCTCCTGTTCCAAATCCCAGCACATTTTAATCTAGTAATCTAGTGCTGGACCTCACACAACATGTATAATTCGCCTTATTTTGAACAACAGAGGAGCCTGCCATCCCTTATATATTTGCATATCCAAACTGCTTGGCCTGCCTGATTCACAAACTGTCATTTCTGTGCTGTATCTAACTTGACAGCTTCCTTTGGCGGGGACCAGACTGTTCTCACTGTAAAGATCTGTTTCTCCTGTAATTAGAGAAACCTCCTTTTCCATCATTTCATCATTCAGACTCTCGTTATTTGTACAGGTCAGAGGATAAAAATTTCTCTTTATAGACGTTGGCTGAGTTTAAAGTGCAGCAAAATAGTTCCTTCCACTGTTTGTGGTGAGCTGCTGTCATATCTGGCAATTATGGAACAGCAAGAGGCAAATGCTGGTCTTTATAACTGAGGGGTAGCAACATGAGGAGATGGAGTGATACGAAGAAGGAGCAGACAGGAATTGGGAGATTAACAAAGATCTTAACAGTGATTTTGTGGAAGTGTTTTCATTAATAAGTTTTGCAAAGCCTTATGCCATTCCTCTGGTTTTGCCTTGTACATATCATCCTGCTTCCCCCTCCACAGGGAGAAAGGTTAGCACGTTGCTACAAAAGACCCCTGTATTTCTAAAAAGAAAGGCCTCACGTTCAATCAGCTCATATACCCGGCTGCATGCTGGAGATTACTGTTCCCTGCCTGGAAAAAGAATATTCCTTCCAATAATAAACAGGAGCTTTTCCCTCACCAGCCAACTAAATTTGCGAGCCTTCCCCTTTTATTAACCTCTGGCATGCCAAAAGGGATTGACAGTTATGAAATTTTATGTCTTAGTATAGGCTAGAAATACATTGTTGATCCAATATGCCAATAATACCACAATTATGGGAAGTATTTTATGCCTTACAGAGTGCCTCAACTCCTGAAAGTGATAGATTTCCACATGATATACTGTATTTTGGGTATATATTGGCAGGGTCCTTACTAGACCTAAGAAGCCAGGCCTCATAGTCAAGGTCTCATTTCCAGTGCCCCAAGCCTCACTAAGCCTTTGTAATTGGCATGGGCATGATTCAGGGACAATGCAATGTGGCTTTGATTGTGCATCTGTGCCCTGGATGGTATCCTGTGATACTATTACCGCTCTTGCACATTTGGGGGGTAATTCAGCATAGTCCGAACTTACCCTCTGATCCTTCGCCTCTGCTCGCACAGACTGTTAAGCGCTCGCTGATGCCTGCGCGTGGACATCAGCAAACACTTTAAAGGGATTCCAGTCTCGTGATGCGACTCGAGTTGAGCCTCATGGAGACTGGAATCCCTTTAAAGCGTTCGCTGATGTCCGCGTGCAGGCATCAGCGAGCGCATAACAGTCTGTGCGAGCAGAGGCAACGGATAGGAGGGTAAGTTCGGACTATGCTGAATTACCCCTTTGGACTTATATTCTAAAGAATTATTGCCCTAATATATGTACAAAAACAGATTGTATAGTATATAAATTCTCCCTGAGTCTGAGATGGGTATTGTAGAATATAATAAAGTGCAGGTTCCTTCATTGGAGAACCGTGAAATATCCCAAATATATAATCCACATTCATGAAAAAGAAGAAACCTCGCAATCGCAGCTGTGCTGCAATCCATAATTGAGTAATAAAATGGATACACAACATGTTTCGGGTGTCCTGCCATTTATCAAGTGTGTCAACAGCACAGAGGGCTGTAGCAGCCTTGTACAACTATAGGCTGGCATTAAAGGATCACTAACAATTGCCATTTCAATTGGCTTTGGCAATTATTCCTATGCAAGACTATAATTTTAATAAATTATAGTATATATAGTATATTATATATAATAAAGTAAAATTTCAGCATTGTTTTGTGTCCTTATTGGTTGCAGCCATCTTTCATAAATTGGGCATTCTGCAGCACTTTAGGAATACACATTATCTAAAATTCAAAAGAAAACTGGTCCTTTAAGTTGATAAATATTAAGCTTATACCTTTCCAACAGAAAACACAAATGCACTTATCACACGAGTAATAAAAAATAGCATTTAATACTGTGACACAAAATGTGCCCTGCTGTATTAATTGCAACTTCTCATACAGGGATGTTTATTTTCTACAAAGTAAAGCACACGCCAAAGCAGACATTAATTTTGATTGCATGCTAAGTCAAAAAATTTCTCAGTATTGTGTATGTCTGGTGAAGAAAGGTTTCCTCACCTTGGAGTCCTTAACAATTAATTAGACCGGGTAAGAACCAAAAACTAAATATTCACATTGAGATTTGCATGGCAGTTATTCAATTACAGCAATCACAAATCCATATACGATATGGTGGGTGGTAGCGCTGGAAAACAGT
>WMED01003066.1:0-14323 GCA_019650415.1 Pipa parva
ATCTTTACATTATTACCCTGGCTATCTTTACATTACTACCCTGGCTATCTTTACATTATTGGTGATGCTGCTCTTGTCAATGTTTTGATATTTACATTACTGGTCAAATGTCTCCATCCAGTTACTACTAGGTGCTGTATAAATGAACTACTTGAGCTACTGTACATCTGGCTATATGAACAAGCCACAGGGTAGCGTGGAGTTCCTTTTTGTGTTATGTGTGCTGTGGAGTTGGAAGCCGATGGAACCCATCGCACCACTGAAGATAAGCTGTGCTATAAAGCTGGTGGTACCTTATACTGCTACATCTGAGAATATGACTCACTAAGAAACTCACTGAGACTATGTAGGGGCTGTAGAGTCCAACACCTCTAAGAAATGCTAATATGATATGTATGCATTTATTATTTGTATACAGATAATATAACTATAATGGGTGTTTATATTCTCGCTTTATAGGACTAAACTTCGGTTTGGATGAATACTGAGATTATTATTTCGCCCTTAGTACTTCACTTTCATCTGTTGTGTACATATGACAACTCTGTCCCTTAGTTTGAAGTCAGTCCAGTTCACACTTGTAAGCTGGATGCAATATTCTGTAATAAAAAACAGTATATATGGTGCAAATTTTGTACATTTAAGGCTCACTTTTTTGACTAATGGTAAAGTGGACTCTTAATCAAATGACTTTTTTCTCATTTTATTATTGTTATTCTTATGTAACAGTGTATGTACTTATGTAACACTGACATATTACACGTTATTATAGAGAGTATTTACATTTGTCTAATTCAGTGAGCTTATAATCTAATTCCCACAACTGAAACAAGGTTCTTTTACCTATGGTCGTTCTCCTCCCCTTCACCCAACACACACATATATAATATTTTGTGGTGAGGGAGTAGTGTTTGAGGGCAGGTATTTTATCCCAGTTATAAAATACCTACTATTGGAGTTCACCTCAGGGGTTGCAAATGATCCCAGGTGCAGGCCAGAGCCTAATATAAATAGGTAGCTTGGAGCCTGTGTCAGTGGGGAAGGGAGAATATGGAAGCTGGGAGCTGTGTTGGAGGTTGGTACTGTAATAATCCTTGTGAGAAAAGTCAGTATCTATGGAAAAGTTCCTGCCCTAGGAAAACATTTGCACTACAAACAGAGAACCCAAAGAGGTAATCCAGGAAAAGGGAAGATATTCTGTTACTTATCCAGAGCTGCATACAGTATTTGGTAGTGCAAACCACCAGAGGGATTTTGTTTGTCTGTTTGTTTTGTGCCTAAGGTTTTAAGTCTCAATGTTTTGTTTAAACTGACTTTGCTTTGCCAAGAATGTCTATGTTTTATGTTAATAGTGTGAATAAGCACTGAATTCTAGAACCTCACTGTTTGCTGCATGCTATTCACTAAAGACTGCACCAGCATTTGAGTGATCGGTATATATATTAGTTAATACACACACACATAAATAATTTCATTCCAGCAACCCCTCCAGTCAAGTTAAATATTGATACACCTGCCTCTATTGCCTAACCCTACTTCTGGGCTTACTAACTTACTACCAGTACAGTGGCTCAGCGGTTAGCACTACTGCACTGCAGCTCTGAGTTATGGGCGCAATTCCACCCTGGACTTCATCTGCATAGAGTTTGTAAGTTCTCCCCACACCTGTGTGGATTTCCTCCCACAATCCAAAAACCATACATCTGTGACTGAATGATGAATCTGTGTAATATATCAGCACTATATAAATACATACATATCACAGACACAGAATCATGAATAGTTAGAAACCAAATAACCAAGTAGTATGTTTTGGACTATGTGCAAAAACTAGGGTAACTCTGGATATAATCTAAATGAGGTCTAGGCGTTTGACCTCATTTATACTATTTCATATGGAAAGAGCAAAGAGTAAACAATAGGTTGCTTAGAATGAAATACTCTGACCTTAAATATCCCACAATGCAAATGAGTTCACATACAAATGGCATGCTGGGTTTTGTACATTATGTTGGACAATACAACAAACATTTCATAAACTAAAGATAATCCATCAGTCCTTATTAATGGTTTTCCTTTTATTTTTAATTTCTTTATGGATATCCAGTGCTGGCTCTGCCATTAGGCAGTATAGGCAAATGCTAGAGGCGCTGCCTGCCCAGGGGGGCGTCCCCTTGTATTTTTTGGACTTTAAATCTCCCAATTGGCAGCTGTGGCTGCTTTTTGGGAGATGTGAAGTACAGCTGCAGCTGACAATTAGGAGATCTAAAGTTGAACCACGGCTGGATGGCTGTGTTGGAGGTGAGTGGGGGCCGCAGGGTAAGGGGAAAGGGGGAGTGGCACGCGGCAGGATGAGGCCGTGCAGGACAGGGGCGCGCAGGACGGGGGGCTCTGGGTGGAGGGTTGCCTAGGGCGCCAATAGGGCCAGGGCCACTTCTGTGGAAATCCAATATGTTTGCCTTGTTCCAAGTTTACGTGATATGGTATACAAATATAATACCAGCAAATGTTCTGTGTAATATGTTACTTATTACAAATCCACAGAAATACTTATTAAAAAGCAAATTGTAATGTAATAAAACAAAAAATTGAGCACTGCTAATACAAAGTATTCCCTTGTCTTGTTCATTATTGTATTTATATCTGATTTGTATTTTTTAATATACCAGGGGACAATCATACAATACAATAAATCATTTATTATATTCAGTGACATAGTGGCTGAACATTCTTCATAAAATGGTGAAACATGTGAATACATTTACACCATTAAACATTTTTTACAAATCATTTCTTGACACAGAATTGCTCTTGTATTACTGAGCCAGCCAAGCCCCTTGTAAATTACATTATCTTTAGAATCGATAACAGGTTAGCATAATGTCATTTTAATTAACCTTATAATCAGCGTTAATGCTGGCAGAAACTATCTACTCCAGGATATCTCGCAAATCTTACTTGGTTGTACTGAAAAATAGCTTCCAGTATATTGCCAGCTTTTATTGATTTTAGCTATTCTGTCTGTCCTACCTGCATTCTGTATCTGACCTCCGGAACACAGGAGTGAGTTTCTTTGGATTTAAAGTCTTAGAATTACAAGGAAGTTATCAGACATTCACTATTGTAACTTCACTTGTCTGGTAGGTAATTGTTGTGGTTTTGGTTTGATTGGTGTAATTTTGTACAAATACTTTTGTACCTTTATTTCCAGTTGAAATACATTTAGAGCCTTTCTGATGTATCATTTATCGGATGTAGAAAAAACTTGAAAGCAAGCTGTATTTAAGCTTTGATCCAGGTCAGACTGGACAGATGCTGGTGTGTCTATAGCACAGATCCTTTTGCAACTTGTCAGCTAAAAGTTAATAGAATATTGCAAAACAATATGCTTCACAGTTGACAGTAGGATCATTGAAAGAACAATTACATAATCAGAAGCATTTTTATTATTATTATTATTACAGTAAAATTTAGGACAGGCAACCTATTTTTTTATACATTTTTTTGCATTTACAGAGCTGAAGAATGTATTACTGTAATACAAATTGCAAATCTTTTTGCAAACTGTGAATTCATTTATTTTGATGGTACCAGAATAAATTAACACATTTAAGAGCTGTCTTTGTTATAGCCCCAAAATGGGGGATAAGTTTCCCCCATCTTCATAAATGAAACAAGTGCACCATGCCTTGCACATTGTAACGCAGCATGCCTTGCACATTGTAACGCAGCATGCCTTGCACATTGTAACGCAGCATGCCTTGCACATTGTAACGCAGCATGCCTTGCACATTGTAACGCAGCATGCCTTGCACATTGTAACGCAGCATGCCTTGTCAAAAATCGCAACTTGGACAGACTCCGACACTTGGTGAATATATATAATTTACCTGTGCACAGACATGCAAAGTGATACAAAGAATCCCCCAGAAATCTGTGGCTGTCATAAGCGTCTGTATTGGTAGCGAGTTAACCACATTGCAATGATTGCTGAATATGGGAAGTTCGAGAAGTGGCAAATAAATGTGAATTTGGACCTTTAGGCCAGGTTCACAATAACGTATTGTGCACCTCGTTTAAAAAAAGAAGCACGTCGTGAAAATACGCAGTCACATTTCCATTTTCATGACACGCTTTACATATAAATAAATAGCATTTATGCCTCTCTTTTCTTCGCTGTGTGACAGCTATTGTTCAATTCCTATTGCAACTAATCCTGTTGCATTGTTCACATTGCACTCTGTACACTATAAAATGCAACCTGAAGCATTCCAGCACCTGTTCCTCTCCGTGAAATGCAAGTGTGACATAATTGTACGCGCACCAGTCATTATTCTCAATGGTTTTTCAAAACTGTGTATGTTTGCCATTTTTTATCAACGTGCTTTTTGTAAAAAATGATGCGCACTTATACGCCACTGTGACCCTGCCTTACATGACTGTTTGCAATTTTATGAATAAGCCCTGTAGTCTGTAAGAAATCAATGCCCAAGGTAAAAGCTTTCTCTGCAGGGGTGATATGTTGAGAATATTACATGCAAGCCATGATCGAGGAGCCTCTCAGTAAACATTGGGAATATTGTTTCATCCACTTTTATTTCCTAGTGTTTCCTTATAATACTATGCAGAAGGATTGTAATGTATGATGAACAGAAGGGTTCCTGTGTTACACTATTAGAAATGCTGTAAATGTGTCTGATGAAGATTTAATCATATTATAATTACATTATATTGTAGCATATTTTAGAGCTATTATTAGAAGAAGCATTGTTTCTAGAGATGAAAATAGATGACTTTTTTTTTCTCTTTGCAATCACGCTCAGACATCATGAATCAAGGGCTGAATAGCACATCGCATTAGTACAATACTGTGTTGATACAATGAATCACCAGGGCAACAAACATGACCAAACCACTTGTGATGGATTGGGGCCGCAAAGATCTTCTAGAAGAGAGAGACATTTTTTAAGCAGAAAATCAATGGGTTACTTGTGATATCTTTGCTTTATAACACCACACATAATTGGAGATTGTCACATCTAAATTGCTCTGGTGTAATTGTGACAAATTTAACCTCAGACAAGTCCCTTCAGTAACCTTTCATTTGTCTTGGAATTATTTCTTCTGAGTGATTTAGACCATTTAGAATGTTATATTATGTCTAGTGGTATATTTTTAATCAAAACTTCAATTATTTGATTTGAAGTGTAAATATTTATTTTGACAGCCATCAGTTATTTTTAATGCCACATATGTAGATAATTGACAAATATATTTAAAGGGATTACTTAACTATGCAATTATATGATATACAAATACTTTGTACTTTGAGTATGAAAGAAATCACCTGGGAGGTAACACTGGGATTCTGTGGGACCCAGGAAACTCCACATCTTGTCAGATATGAGAGATAAGAGCCATCCTTTTCGTTATGTGATGAAGCTAAAAAAACACAGTGAATATCCTTCCATAAATTACATTGAGAACTAAATACGCCATTTAAAAACTAAAATGGAGTTTAGAGCCAAAAAAAGTAATACTGCAATTAACTATACTAACTTGTTATAGTAAATAACGAGACAATATAGATGTAAAATATCTGGGACATCTAAGGGATATCTGGACAGTTGTATTCTGTGGGATTTCGTTAGCCATACCAGCTATACTATAGGTGGAGCAGAATGCAGCATCAGGTACGCACAGCACATTTCGTCTGCCACTGTTCAAGTAATCTGTTGCTTCCTGTAACTGGTGAAAAATCCCTTCTGTACTACATCATATTTGCAATAATCATTTCACCAGCTCCTTATGCTGGTCAATGGAGTCATACATAGCAGTTCACAAAAGTAAAGAAGCAATATATAGTCCTGGGAATTTTCTCTTGGATGGCACATTTTAGTTAATACAATGTATAATTAGGGTCACCCAGGAAACTAAAACTTGAATAAACAGCTTAAAGAAAAGACATCTAAACCATGAGCTTATTGAAGTTGTGGAAAATAAGGGGAGAAATAAATAGAAGGATCAAATAATGTAAGAATTAAGATATCAATGGTAGTTCCAAGTTGAAACAGAGACTTGAAACAAATGAATGAACTAAATAAATATTTGTTGCTGCAGAAGCAAGAAAAACACCAGGAAGAAAACCCACGAAACAGAGGGGTCCGAGGAACACACAGAAGATCCCAGTTCATCGGGGAAGCGAATACACAGTAAGAAGAGGAAGGTAATTACCCCTATCTTTAACCTTTCCTCTAGACCCCCCTTAGTATATCTAAAATGACTGTCCTGAATAAAGGATTGAGTTTTGTACCTTGTTACGATGCTGCACCCTTTTCAGTACAAATTGAAAGATTTAAGTTTTACAGCATGTTAAAACTTCAGGCTTATTATATGAATAATATTTTATTACTTAAGAATAGAAAATATATGCATCTTAGCAGTGAAATAAAAAAAAACAACTATGTTTTCACCTGTTGTTAATATTGTTTCTTTAGATAATTTCATAAATATGATTAATTATGATGTTAAAAAGGATCTTTCTAAACATTGTAAATACACATCACATAATTTGTCATTGGCTGAAAAACAAGCTTTACAAACACTCCACTAGGATACCACCACTGTACTAAAGAATGCTGATAAAGGGGGGGAAGCATCTCTATATTAAATGCTTCCAATTATGAAAATTAAGCTTTATGAGAGCTTACTAATCAGTTAAATAATACCTTATGATTGTACTATGGATCTTAAAAAGGAAATTAATTGTTTATTAAATTAAGCACTTCTTACAGGGATTATTAATCCTGACATAAAAGGCTTACTTAAACTTTCTAATGAGATAGTGGACTGGAGAAAAGCAATATATCTTCAAAGCATACTTTATTCCAAATCTAGGAACACGATATGATTCAAGCCTATGGCCCTTTATCAACTTGATAAAGCGAGGATGTGTGGAGTATCAAAGTATTTGGGGATTTAAATGTACATACACTACAATCTTCAATTTTACTTAAACTTTCTAACCCTAGAATTCCAGTCTTT
This sequence comes from Pipa parva, assembly GCA_019650415.1. Lineage (NCBI taxonomy): Eukaryota > Metazoa > Chordata > Amphibia > Anura > Pipidae > Pipa > Pipa parva. The sequence goes on from WMED01003066.1 coordinate 7,045, forward strand.
TATTTGTTGCCAAAAATCCACAAGACACTGATTAACCCTCAAGAAAGACCAGTAGTGTCTGGCATTAATTCCGTATTATGATCTATGGCAATTTATGTAGATTTCTATCCCCAAGACATTGTTAAAATTTTACAGACATGTCTTAAGGATGCTACCTCTTTTATTTTTTTATTAATTTACTTAAAACTTTGGACATTCCTCTATAATTTATGGCTATGTACCATTGATGTCAAGGGTCTTTATTCATCCATACCCCATGTAGAGGGCATTGAATGTATACATAAATATCTCTGCTTAGAGTTGTTATCTACACCCGAAATTACTTTTTTTTGTGTAATTGCTTAGATCTTATTTTCTGAAAAAATTATTTTAGATTTGGTCAAACATTCTAACTACAACTACAAGGTACAAGCATGGGTGCCAACATGGCACCTAGTTATGCAAATATCTTTATGCATGACTTTGAAATGAATAACATCTTATTCAAAAACATATTTTGGGATCCTATTTTGCTGTGGAAAAGATATGTAGATGACATCTTTATGTTGTGGACAGGTGATGAAACCACATTATGTAATTTTTTGTCAATTGTTAATGAGCTACACCCTACAATTAAATTACTCATACATACCATCACCATATGATAAACTACTTGGATGTGCTAGTCTCAGTTGATAACTATCATTTAAACACTGACTTATATATCAAACAAACTAATAGGAATGCTTTATTACTAAGGACTAGTTTTTTATTCTCCTGCAGTTATTAAGGGACTTCCTAAGAGTCAATTTCTAAGGGTTAAACACATTACTGACTCATATAATAAATATGATCTACAAAGCAAAAAAATTATCCAAAAATTTGTGGATAGAGGTTATAAACATGAAGAACTTATTAGAATTAAAAATGAGGTTGTTAGTCTAAAAAGGGATAATCTATTGATTGATAAGAAGGATGATAAAACAAATTTGGATAAATGTATCCCCTTTATTTCTATGTATTGCCCATTTCTATGTATGGACTTTTTAAAGTCCACCATCTTAAAACATTGGCAGATACTTCAAAATGACCAAAAGTATGGTCCACTCTTTAGTTATATAAGGGCAAGATCTATCAAAGACCACCTGGTTAGATCAAAGTAGTGTATTAAAAAACACACTATCTCCCAGACAAAAAAAGTGGGAACTTTCCTTTGACTTAATTGTGGTAATTGCAATAGCATAATTAAAGGAAACCAATGCTTACTATACCCTACACAAGGCTATGGGATTCCCTTAAAGAGTTTTGCTACATGTAATTCTACAGGAGTTGTCTATTGCTTAAAATGTCCTTGTGGACTTCACTATGAGGGTCAGATTACACAACAACTTTATATTCATTTAAATGAGCACAAAGTGCTATTTGCTGTTGCAAACCAAAAAGTAAAGATATTCTCACACTAGATAAAAAAGAATCTTTCATAAAAGAAACTTTATTGGCTCAGCACTTTTTTTGAGAACAAACACAACATTGCTCAAAGTAGATGGCAGGTTTTAGAGAAAGTACATGATACTGACAATATTAATAATATATGATTGAAAAGGGTGGCCCATTGGATTTGGAAACTTGATACCCTTACTCCAACAGGCCTCAATGAGAACTGGAACTTAATTTGCTTTCTATGACTATAAACCTTAATTTATTTTTTTTTTTTTTCTCTCTACTTAACTTACAGATCATTATTAACATTTTGAACTTGATCCATTGGATAAAAGTAAAGGTAAAATACCTATCTGTTAGCTTATATTTGTGTAATAATAGCTCTTTACAGTGAATAGATTATTTCAATGTCTTTTATTTTAAAGGTTTTTCTAACTATGGGCGAAATTTAAGGCAAATTTTGAAATTTCGATCAAATTTTGAAATTTTGATCGAATTTTGAAAAATTTTGATCGAATTTCGAACAATTTCGATCGAAATTTCAATAGAAATTGCAAAATTTTGTTTGAAATTTTTCAAAATTCGATCGAAATTTCAACATTCGATCAAAATTTTTCAAAATTTTATCGAAATTTCAAAATTCGCCTTTAATAAATTTCGCCCTATGTGTACCCTTTTACTGTATTTCATGAAGATCATTTGTCTGTGGCTTAATCCTGATTTGTACATTATACCATGTTTATATGAACTTTAATTAAGAGCGTGTCAACACATTATTGAAAAAATTTTCTCATATGGATTTTATATGGACTTTAATTCCATTATGCATTCTCAATCTGTAATAAATGACATATTTTGAAGATATGGTCTTTAACCTAATAGCCATTACCACTTAATTATGTTAACCAAATGGGAATTTGTATCCCCACACACTTTTTTACTATTGTTACCTAATGAAGGGAGGTGTGTACCCCCCGAAATGTTGTCCTGCTATACACTGTATCACTGGTTAGTAAACTATTTTGGGTTACAGTGTGTGTGACCTCTATTTTCTTTTTATTTCTCAATAAATATTTTCACATTCTAAAAATGGACAAGTTATTGATATAGAGACCCAAAAAATTATATATAGAAGGGAACCTAATAGACTGAATTATGTAGAATATTGATCAACAAGGATGGAATCAATATCTGTTTGAGAAATACAGGAAGATGTATATATACCATACAGGCAGGGAAGCAGCGATGATAAGGAAACAATGCTGGAGTCTGGTAATTTTTTACTAACAATGAGGATTGAGTACTGTTAGCACTATGAACATTGCAGGGCCTTGATGTGTGTCAGATTTACAAAAATGAAGCCTCCAAAGTATAGTGTTATAGAGGACACACATAGTAAAGAACATGACAAACTCCATTTTTCTCTACCCTCTTTAAAGGAAAATAATCAGTATATCCTGATTATATACATAGATTATATTTAAGATGTAACAGATGTAAACACATGATTTTCACAGGTATTCCCATATGCGTGCAGATATTTTCTCATTTCACTTCTTCAGACTGTGGCACAACTGTCCATATCTCATATATTAGACAGCAAGGTTAAATCTTTTCAGTGCCCTTTAAAGAGTATTGTGTAAAGTGTCATTGAGGTACAGTATATGTACCTTTTCATGTGAGATGCACAAATCAAGAGCTATTTTGTATTTTCCAATTTGATCTTCTCTTTCCTATTAATGCATAGGGCAATCATGTCAATGCCAGTAATAAATTAATTTCAAAATAACCACAGGTGTCATGTCAAGTGACTTCTGTATTTATTTAGATTTTTCTATCTTAAGACGTGTCACCTGAAGGTGTCTGTAGTCTCTCTGCCCTTTCTGGTAAGATGACAGGGGGTTGTGTAAAATACTACTGGATGCAACTCATCTGCTATTCATACTTATGATTCATGAAGGGAAATTGCAAATAAAATACTGTTTCTTTTAATACCTGTCAGAGGAGAATTTGTTTGCAAATAAAGGATTTTCCAGTTGCCAAGCTCAAAACATTTGCAGTCTGAGAAGCAAATAATTTGAAGGAAATGTTAACAAACATAATGCCTGTGGTATACACTTGCTGGAGAAATGAAGAACAGGAATTCATTGGACTAATACAATGCTTAGAAAAAGCATGGGGGTAACAAGGGGAAACAGAGGTATTTTGGGGTAATGGAATACACAGGGATAGTTCAGGGGTAATTTAGGATGCACTTGGGTGGTTCTAGAGTGGCAGGGGGTGCACAGGATAGATTCAGGTGTCACGTGGGAAGAATAGGGATAGTCTGGGGATAATAATTAGGTAATCAAGAGTAACAGAGGGTTGAATTGGATACACAGGGGTGGTTGGGAGGTAACAGGAAATGCTCAGGGGTTGTCCTGAAGTAATGGAATGTTCAGGGGTTGTCCTGAAGTAATGGAATCCTCATGTGTGCTTTTGGTGCAATGAGGGGACAATGCATTTGTTCCCACTACATCTACTGTAATCATATCAAATATAATTATCCCCTCTTCTGTAGGAAAGTTCATGATCATTTTACTTTTCAGTTTTCCACCAGGTGTTTTCACAACTGCAAAGATTTTACAAGTGTAAATGTTACAGGGTCCTCGGACATAATTGAACATATGTCAAGCCCTAAAGAAACAGAGAATCCTACTACCATATAAAGATAAATTAGAAATTGATGTGTAACATACAATCTAACAGTCGGTAAAAGGGGGAGATTAGGAAAAAGTTAATGAACGTATGAGTAAGTGCAGGATTTTGCACCACAATCCAAAGACATCTTGTTACTTTACTAGAAGATTATTAACTCTAAACAACAAATTTATTAAATAATGAATTTTCATGGCAAAATGAATTTGCTACAATTCCTATGAATTCGCCCATTGTCAGTGCATATTCACTATTTAGAATATTGTCATGGCGATGGAGGGAATTGTAACAAATAGATAGATAGTGCTTTCTGAGAATAGACAGATGAATAGTACCAGTGGTTTATTGTAATTAATTGGTCAGTGATGTCATCTTCAAATAGATTGGTTTAAAGGAAACAATGCTACCTTAACTACCCTTTTTGGTCACATATTGGCAACATACATGAATTATCATAAGTGAAAGCAATATTTCTATTTTGTCACCATTCAGATGCTGGGATTTTCACCAGGAATTGTTTCAGAGATCATGTTTGCACTTGGCCACTACATTTTGAGCCTAAGGGCAAATTTTATTAAACTCTGAAAGAACGCTCTGGGTCTTTCCGAGTTTACTGGGAGTAATCTCTCATTGTTCTTGTGAGATTTCTCCAGATCGAGTTTTTCAATCTTGATTTTTTGAAATTTTTTTGATGGAAAGGTTTACTTCACATTATTAGCATGGCTACTTTTCCATCGAACTTTTTGAAAAATCAGGATCAAAAACTTGATCCTGAAATCTAAAAAGATGCGAGATTTCTCCCAGTAAACTCGGAAAGACCCAGATCGGTCTTTTAATAAATTTCACTTTAAGAGTTTTGAGTAAAATGTCACAAGAATCATAACAGGAATTCTGCTGTAAGCCCCAAATTCTTTATTTTCATTTGGTGGAGTCATATCTACTGTATATTTATAGAAGTATGGCAAATTGGCACTTGACACATTATGAATACCCCAACTGCCTGATATGTAGTGAGTAGAAACGATGTAATAATGATTGCTACATCAAAGAAAATATTTGCAGAATTTGTAAAGTTGATGAAATGGGCAATTGTTAAAACTTTACTCATCTATGGGATAAGGCACATTTTGAAAAATATGACCCAGGCCTAAGATGTGTGAGGTTAACCTGGAAGGGCATGCATACGTTTTTACCCAAGTTGATTATTTGGGTTCTTACATGTATGCTATTTTTTAGTTGTATATCTGACCACACTGACTTTACTTGAGTTCTGACTTTAATTTTGATGCATTTCTACTGAAAGTAAGGATTAGAATAGTAGCCTTTCTTCCAAGTATATAATGTCTAGAATTCAACGAGTATAAACAAGAACCAACTCAATAGCCTTACTACATTGTAGTGATAGTAAATGTGTTTCAATGCTATATTTTTTCAAATTAACAATTAATACATCATATTGTTGTTAGTTTGGGGTTTCCAGGTATCTCCTGCAGAATTTTTATATAAAATGTCCAATACACTTTTATTGTTACTAAATTATATCTGGGCACCCTGCTCTACTTGCTAACCCTGGTCTCTTCTCTGTTGCCCTTATCATCATATAGTCCTGGTTTTGCTTTTAACCTTTTCCTTCTTTTGGTATTAGGCTAGTTTCTCACACAACCTCACAGGAGGTTTGATGCTAGCTGAACTGTGGATGTGCAGTCTAAGGGATCCTTGGTCTTTACTCTCAAGGGGGTATGGTCTTTGCTGTAAGGAGATACCCAGGTCCCAGAGACAGAGAGGAACAGAGGAGTAGGAGGAAGCTCTAGAAAATGAGGTGCAGGCTGAGTCAGAACACCAGGCAGAGATCAATGCAGGCAGAGATCAGACATAGTCAGTAATGCAGACAGGAGTCAGAGCAGGCAGAGATCAGACATAGTCAGTAATTCAGACAGGAGTCAAAGCAGGCAGAGATCAGACATAGTCAGTAATGCAGACAGGAGTCAGAGCAGGCAGAGATCAGACATAGTCAGTAATTCAGACAGGAGTCAGAGCAGGCAGAGATCAGACATAGTCAGTAATGCAGAAAGGAGTCAGAGAAGGGCAGAGATCAAATGTAGTTGAATAACAGGCCAAGGTCAAAATCCAGATGAACAACATAATATAGAACCCAGGAATACAGAAGGGAGTCCTATAAACAGGCAATCAGTGAATGAACCTGCAGTCTATTTAAACCTGGTCATCTGCAGTGATTGGTTGGAATACTGCTTCCAGATTTGTATAATGTGAAGAGTAAATTCAAGAGTAAAGGAGTAAATGAAATAATACATAAACAGGTCATGAACCTAATACAGAGAAAGGAACAACACACCAAATTCTCCTGTGGCTGAGTGGTAAGTCTAATGCTTCTGAACAAAAAGTCCATGGTTCCAATCCTGAGGCCTTAGCAACTGGTGTGTTACATTTGGCCAATGTGGTTAAGCATCAAGCAAGTTTTTATTCTTATACAGATTGTGAGGCATTTTATTCAATATTTCACTACTGTTTAATCATTGGGTCCCAATATGTAAAACATGATTCATTCTGCAATGTATTTTATCTGTGCAAAATGTTATTAAATATTACTGTATACGCATTTGTTAGCACTCTGGATTTCTGGGAGATTATTCACTAATATGTTGTTCTGGAGGATTCATAGACCTATTCTAATTGTGAAAAGCAGGTTTCATAATGAAGTTATGAGAAGTAATGTTGTAGAATACATCACCAAAACATGCTGAATACACAAGAAACAAATACAGTATTATTATATTCAGTAGTATGCTTATCCATTGACTGGCATAACTGATTCATTTTTTGCAGCATAGGAAAGTTGGATATCACAGGAACACAGCAAAAAAACCATTGGATTTCACAGGAACACAGCAGTCTAACAATGGACATCTCAGGTACAAGTGACAGGATTACAGTAAAAGTGATAGCTCTCTCGCAGAGAAAACAGCTCACCGACACAAGCTAGGAAACTCCTTGTTTAGGCAAAGTTGTACTGAAAGTCGCAGGTTTAAATTGGCAGACCAATTGGCTGCTTAACTGCACTTCAGATAGGCTGCTACTGAAGATTGAGGGGGGAATTCACCATTGAGCAAAGTGAGCTCCGAATCCTTCGGCTCACTTCACACAT
>WMED01003067.1:0-22885 GCA_019650415.1 Pipa parva
CTTGGGGTTTTGATTATACAAGTATTTGTATTCTTTATCGGTGAGAATGTTTGAATCCTTTGCTCTTTTAAGTAATATTTGGAGCTCTTTATTGGAAACTTCAGTCGGATCATGAGACAGATTTTTGTATGTATCAGGGACCTGTATCAGTCTATGGGCTTCTTTATCATATGATGATCTGTCTTGTAAGACTATGGAACCCCCTTTGTCTGCTGATCTAATCACTATGTTCTTATTATTTTTAAGTGAGTTTAAGGCTAGTCTTTCTTGGGATGTCAGATTATCCCATAACTTAGTGGGTTTATTCAATTTCTCCATAATATCTTTTTCCACTACTCTATAAAAAGATTTAATCTTATCTCCCTGTGATCCACTAGGGTAAAAATTAGTTTTTCTGTTTTTAGGAAAAGGTATTGGTACTAATTGATCCGCTGTGTGTGTGGCTTCAGCTCCCTTAAGAGTGAAGTGTCTTTTCAATGTTAGATTTCTCGTAAATTTATTGAGGTTGATATATACATCAAATTTATCAGGTGCTGCATTGGGTACAAAAGATAATCCCTTAGTCTTTAAATTCTTTTCAGGTTGTGTAAGATTGTATGAGGGCAGGTTCACTATTTGTTTTTCTAATATTAATCTATCCTGTCTGTTCTTCTTCTTCCTCTGTAATTTCTTTCCTCCTCTACTTCCTCTAGGTCTTCCTCCAAATACCTTTTCCCCCTGGGTGCTGGGAACTTGAAAAAATCCCGAGTTTCAATATTGGGAGTTTCAGGATCTGTATCAATAATGTCCCTTTTCTCATTTTGTTTGCTTTGATTAGTTAAAGATCTACCCTGAGATCTATTGAAAATGGGATAATTTCTGTCTGTCTGGTCCCTATTTCTTGTGTCCATGTTGTTCCTTGATTTATGGTCTGATGTTCTATTATCTTTACGATGTATGGTGGTATCTGTCTTTGTATAATTAGACTTGCGATTCCTTTGTGGAAGTGCAATGTGTCTAAATCTAATGGGTTCCTCTTCACTATTGAATCTAGTCCGTGTATGTGGGGCTCTGGCCCGTGCAGTGTATTTTGGTTTGAAAGTGTTCTTTTCTACCTCCTTACTTTCATAATCTCTTTTGTCTCTCATGTATTTCCTCTGCTTGTTTTTGAATAGTTCCCTCTCAAATTCCTCCATTCTCCTGTTAATGTCAGATTTTAATTTTTTAATAGACTCAGTCTCTTCAATATTTTCTAATTTGTCCATTATTTGTTTTATTTGGTTGTCTAATATTCCCAATTTATGAACCCTATATTTTATGATTAATTTCATGAGCGAATGGGAACAGTTGTCAAGTATTGTTTCCCATTCGCTCATCATTTCAACTTCCTCCTTTGTCAAAAGAGAATAGTTTATCTATTCTAAGGCCTCTTGGGATGATGTTACTTTTTTGATATTGTTGAAGGAGTTCAATATCATAAATAAGTCTTGATTCTGATAAAAATAGTTTTTCTAAATCGTTTAGTAAACGAAATGGACTAATGTCAGTGTCCATGTCGTTTATATCCTCTTCCCATCGTATATTTCTAGTGTTTCATCCTCTTGTTTCATTCAGCCTATTATTGTGACGTATCCTCGTGATTCTATGCTTGGGATTTACTTCACTTATATTGTGTAAAGTACTTTTTCCATTTCTGTACTATATCTGTATTGCTGAATTGTACAGTGCTGTGTAAATTAGTGGTGTTTTTTAAATAAAATTATACATACACACAATAAACTGACTAAAGTACAAAGGCAGTTCTTCAATCATCCATCAGGAGGCAGCATTATGCTTGCACTCTCACACTTTACATGCAGCTGGTCTCATAGACTTCCACTCTTCTCCTCTCACGCTGACATGATGCTGGTGGCCTTGTACAGTCTATGTTGGGCGATATTTTCAGGGTTTGCAGCTTGTTCAAGTGTGAAAGATTAATGTGACTATAGTGAATGGGCAGTTTGATGCAATTATAAGAAAAAGGAAACTACAGCCTTGGGGAGCAATTGCTAAAGGAACAGTAAACAAACCATAGTTAGAAGGAAGTTAAGATAATTGGATTTGACTAGATGGTCATAGAAATGGCTTTGCTTCCTGGCAAATATGGAATGTACATTTATGGGTCCATGTGCAACATCTGTTTAGCATTGTTTAATATAATAAATCCTCTGCCTATATTTAGTATAATGGAACAATGTTGTTCAGGAGCCCAGTACTGGAAAGAATGACAACTAACAAATAAATATAAAAATGCCTGGGGAACAGGCTACCTATAAATGATATTGCTGCTGGGCATGAATATTAACATACTTTACACTCCCACTTGGGCAAGGAATTAACACACAGGGACACAGTATTTAGCAATGTAGGATCATTTCGATTCATAAGTTGGTACAATACACAGTGTTGCCTTTTTATTCTGCTGTTGTTTTCTGCTTGAGGAGCAATGTATCATACAACATGTAATCATACCCAGTATTCCTCCCAGTGTATTGAAGGAGAACTAAAGTTAGAGAATAAAATAAGACAGTTAAAATACTTACCCTATCCAGAGCCCATTGATTACAACAGCGGTTCTCAACCTTTTAGTGGCCGCGACCCCCGGCCATGATGTCACTGCGCATAGCGTGATGATAGCATCATGTATGCGCGTCACGTGGTGACGTTTTCGGCCAACATCACCCCGCAGGAACCTTTATAAGAAGGGTCCTGCGGCCGCTTCCCGGTGCCGCAGCAGTTCTCGACCCCCAGGTTGAGAACCGCTGGATTACAACCACAACATGAGCTGTGCTGGAATTTTCCGGCTCGTAATGATTCTCCCAATGCTTCTCACAGCGCTGGCTGACTGACAGCCTGTGCCGTAGCTCCTCCCCCCCTGTAACTCCATGGCAGAGACTGGTACGCGCTCCCTGCTCTCCTGCACGCGGAGATCAGCGAACGCTTTAAAGGTACTTCGGCTCACCTCGCAACCACTCGAGTCGCCTCACAAGACTGGAATAGCTTTAAAGCGTTCGCTGATCTCCGTGTGCAGGAGAGAAGGGAGCGCATACCAGTCTCTGCGAGGTGAATCGAAGAATCGCCAGGTAAGTTCGCACTTTCCTGAATTACTCCCTTTAATGGGCAATAACAAAGATTTTTTCTTTTATTTCTCTGCCATCTGAAGAACCTGATTAACTATAGTTAAAACACATGATAGGGAAAGTTGAAAAAGTCATATGAATTCCATGTACAAATGTGATAATACATGGACAAATATTATACATTGTCATTGTTTTTTCCACCATTGTTTGGACAATAAAATGGTTGTTTTTTTTTAAAGGCCAGAGAAAGAAAAAAAAATATCATCATGGCAGTTATTGCTACACTACACTTTAATGAAGAACCAGCAAGATCAGAAAATAAAAATTCTCATTTGGGTTGACATGTCAATTATTCTAACATACAAAGTATGTTTAAAAACTGAGGGGGTTATTCACTAAGGTGGTACAAATAACTTGTAAAAATGTAACTGGATTGTCAACCCTGCTTGACCCTGATAAAAAAAAAAATCCCCCCCTGTAGTGACAGCACTATTGCAGTCTCTACCCAGTGCTCCCCTGAGCAGTGTGGATCCCTGTGGAGAGACTGCTGGGGGTTATTCACTAAGGTGCGAATTCAACTGTCGAATTCGCAAACAGCGGATTCCCATAGCAAATCCTTGACAATTTCCCCATTGTAAAGTTGCGACAATCTTTTAAAGTTATGATTGTGACAATTTTCCCATAATAAAGTCGGGACTGCGACAATAATCTCGTTATATAGTTGGACTGGGGCATTAACAGCCTATTGTGACTGTCTTTATCTGGCAAATTCACACCTATACGCAACAATTCGGACTTTAGTGAATAACCCCTTTAATCTTTGAAGTGAAATTTCTCATTTGTATTGATTTGTGTTTGTTTTTTTATTCTGCTAGTTGCAGCCATCTTTTATTTGTTAAGCTAAACAAACTATGATTTCAGAGAAACTATATATAATACATATACAGTACAAGTAGAAGGTGTCTGCAACCAGCAAAGAGAAAAATGAAACAAAAAGCCATAAAAATAAAGAATTTGCCTTTAGGCTAGGTTCACACTAGTTTATTGTGCTCAGCGCATAATACACTAGTGTGAAAAAAAAATATGGCTCAATGAAAGCTGATAGTACTTACCCAGTTCTGGACACACTAGCGTACAGTATGATGCGCATACTCTGGTTTTGGAACACTGTCGCTTTTTGGCCAGCGTATATATGCACAAAATGGAACCACACAGGAAGTGCTGTGAATGCCGAGGGTGCGTTCACACTGTCGCTGCTAAGTGCAATAGAAAAATAATGCTCAGCGTATTTTTCTTTTTTTTTCTCACTAGCGTATGATGATGCGCTGAGTATAATACGCTTGTGTGAACCCAGCCTTAAAGTTGACATCTTATAATTACTGCATAGAAATGTCTGCTTTCAAAATGACAATTGTCTTTTTCTTATATTAAACCCTTTGGGGGAAGTTTATAAAAGTCAAAAAGGTTTTTGTCCTCAAGGCTAGAGAAACCATTATTTATATATATACCTGTATTGCCTAGTTGTTGTCATGTCATTGGTCACTTTTTGATGTATTTATATCACATTGAAAAGTTGTTTTTGATCCTATAAAAATCAATGGATTTATAAAAAATCACCCCTCCATCATAACGTACTAATGTCCCTAATAGGATTCCCTAAATAACATTGCTTGTGAAAGTGCAGCGTTCATCTCCTTTTTGTTGCCCCTTTACCTAGAATGGTGATTGCCAGAGTGTGGGCACTCGGGTCTGAATTCACTGGAACGCTACATACAGCATTTTAGTGAACTTGGCAGTAGAGTTTGACACAGTATGGCAACAATCCACCAATCACTATTCTCCCACTGTAGAAAGGTGAGGATCAGTACCTGGCATTCATTTTCATTCTTTTAAGAATACTGTTGTGCTTAAATGATATGGGTGCTGAGGGATTGCAGGGGAGTTAGGGAAGGGTAAAATAGGTTGATATGGGATATGACTGTAGAAGTCCTATAAAATGTTTACACTGGTAAATATAGTCAGTAACTCGCCACTTGGAATGGGGTTACTAAATATTTTCTAAGTATATCTAGGTAGGGATTACAGGAGAAATATAAAGTGTTTGTGGTACTGATTATTTTAGATTATATATATATATATATATATATATATATATATATATATATATATATATATATATATATATATATATATATATATATTCAACATAACAGATTCTCCTTCGCTAACCTGTACCACCCCCCAACCACTCACCACCTTAAGTTACCTGATTAAATAACATTTATATTGACTGCAAAGATCAATAAGTATACAGTATAAGTTACTGGCTTGTGTTCACATAACATATAAACAGTGGCGGAACTACATTTCTCTGGATATTGCAAGGGGCCACCCTTCCCCGGAGTCTGAACCACCTTTAGTAACATCCCCCCCCCCCACACACACACACACACACACACACAGCGCAAGGACTGTAATGGGATCACAGTTGTCCTGGCAGTGCTACTAAGCCTCCTGGGAGATTAGGCCTGGTCAAAATGATATCAACCCTGTAACCCTATTGTTAGAAAATAATTTATTTAAAAAAAATATACATCAGCGCTAATGGATTTTTAAATAAAAGTTGTTGCTAAGGTGCCAGAAGCATTGGTGCTAATAACTTTGTTTTTTTTAATAAATAACTTAACTGTGTGTGTGTTACAGTGTATAGTGCCCAGAAACACACGTTACAGATTTCGGTTTAGAAGGCCCCATATTGTCTAAAACTGGAGCCGCTTCATCTCATGTGTAACTGATCATATATTTGTTTTAACTGAACAGATGTAAATGACTAAAGTTTTATTTAAACAACACATAGTGAAATCCATCAGGGATGGCTAAAGTCAGGGGAAAATAATGCTGTTTTCTTTGTACATTTGTGAAAATCAGTGAAAAGATAGAGAATAGATAGCATTAAAGTAATGTCTAAACCAGATTAACAAGGGATTAGACAGGTGCAAGTTTACTATGAAAACAAAACAGTGCATATAAATGTTTGCTATCATGTGGAATGCTACAACTCTGTATTTATCCATGACTCAGTATGAGGAAATAGCTTCTTTAAAACCTACTGGGATTAAAGGGGGCCACATAGTGTGGGGGTTTATTTATATGTTTTAAGAAGGTGGACCCAGTTGTTGACTTCTTTTTCACATTTGAGATATGTAGCATAAGTGTTAACACACACGATAATCAGATATAAATCCAAAAAAAAAAAATCTGCTGCTCGATTCCTAAATATATAAATGAACAATGAGTCTGTGTAGGATTTTTTTTTTTAATTCATCCATTAGAAGAAACATCCAGTGTTTATTTAGAGGCAGAAAATATATGAATCTATTACCTACAACTCACACGTTATTGCATTATAGTACAATGTGTGCTATTTTTGTTTTTAGTTTTTGTCTTAGACTATAAAATAAAATATGTCTGAATCTGTGATCGCAACTAATCAATGTCTCTAAACCCTAATCCAGTTGGTATCACTTCTGAAACAACATAGTGGGGTTCTTCTGTATTCGACTGTCAAAGTGAATTTGCGCTACTTTGCGTCACTTCGGTTATGCTCTGACGATCTCAAATTCACTTCTCCTTATTCACAAAAGAGAGGATTCCCATAGTGAAGAAGTGAATGGCATCAGACATGATTTCTTGTGTATTGTGGCGTACTCGGTCAAACAGTAGCAGCCCTACCATAAACCTCCTAATTTACTACTTATTTGTGTCAAAATAAAACTGGTGAATTTGACACAGTACTTCCTGCCAAATTTGCAACTTCGACAGACTCCAATGCTTAATGAATAGCCTAATTACCTGTGCATGTGCACAGGTAGTGATGCAAAGAGCTCAATAAATTTGTAACAGTTGTAAGCATCCAAATTGCTTGCAAATTCTCCACATCACAGAAAGAGTGTGTGCAAGATAACATAATCGGCTGCCTAGGACCCAGTCAATTGTAGGCGGCACAGCCACAGTCCACTGCCATAAAAGCATATTGTAGTTGGAGAAAGGTCAGCAGGCTCTAGTCACATTTATAATTAGAGCCCCATTGAGTCTTAAAGGGGCACTATAGTGCCGATATAACTGCACATATACATGTAAAACTCCTTTATAATAAGCCAATTGCTGACACAAATAGTTAAAAAAACATTTAGGGAAGAAATAATACTTGTCGTTTGTCTCTCTTAATTAGTTTTCCTGAGAGCTGACATTATCCTTCCCCCGCTCACCCCCCCCTTCCCCCCCCCCTTTCTGTTCTGCAAGTCAGGCAACATGAGAAGAAAAAGCTGCCTGACTGCTATTGGTTAAGCAGTGTGCTGACCTTTTGGCCATATAAATTAAGTGGGAATGCAGGAGATTACAGAGGGAAAACTAACTTGTACACATGTAGTAAGTAGTAGGTAGGGCAAAAATGTCTGGGGGAGGGAACCTTTTCATGGAAAACTGGCCAGTACACATCACACACACATTTCCTGGTGCTGGAGTTTATCAGTGCTGCCTATTCAATCATTCTACTTCACATGAAACATCTACTGGGGAGAAACACTTCTCACTAAGGTATAGCACTGCATATGTAAAGATGTAATCTGACTATAGTTCCCCGTTAATCCATATGTGTTGTGGTCAAGTGTTGTAACCACCTCAGTTATGATTGTGGATAAATAAAGTAGCAGATATTAAACACCAGTAAATACCAACAACTTCCCCATTTAATCTATGTAGTTAAGGCAGTAAGGGGTTCCATGGGTTTTACTCAATGCTCCATGAAATTAAAGAAGATGCCCCACTATGTTTAGCAACACGTGGTTTTCGATAAAGCCCATAAAACTGCCAGAAAATAGGTCTGCCAACAGGATACCAGGCACAGCAATATGCATCATGGGGCATCTTCCATATACCTTAGATGTAGGTCATTAGTACTTATTGGATTTCAGTGGCTCTGAAACTGACAGTGTATGTACAGTAGTTTGTATATACAACAAAACAGTCTGTGGTTAAAGTGCAGATAAGTAAACAGAAATCAACAATAAAAAAAATCAGGACTTTAGCCTGAAAACAACAAACGAACGAAGACTCCGGCACTGTGAAATAAATAAAATCATCCAAAATGTATTGTAATAAAGTTAAAATCCAAGCGTCATGGTGATAAGATAAAAGATAAGAGCACCTCTTAGCCTGAAAGAAAACTTTCTTTTTTTACAAGTACAGGTTTAAAATTCAGTTTTTGTCATTATCCATTTTAAGGTAGGGCGTGCTTCTCTAAGGTTATCTAATATATATTTTTTGTTATCGCATCTTAATTAATTTATTGGTGGTGGTTGATTTTTAGATTAGTTTTGGTTTAATTCATAAATTCCTACTGATTAAGGTATTTTTAATGAAAGTTTTCCCAATTTAAAGTAGTGAAGGTTTGCTGCTTGCATTTTTTGTTACAGTAAACAACCTTAAGCAGGTCACTCCTTCACTTTATTCATACTGCAGCAATACTGTGGAAAAGTCCAGCCACAGGCGTACTTTAGTTGTAAAATGCCTGCAGCCTGATTTTTACATGATCCTGCTGCAGTACCATTGTTAATGATTAGGAGAACTGTAGGAAGCAATTTGTTGGTCCTACCGTGTTTCCCAAGGGCGGTTCTGGCCCTATTGACGAACTGTCCCTTGACCTCCCCCCCATGTCCCCCCCCCCTCCCTCATGACACCCCCTGCCCTGTGCTGCCCCCCATCCCTGCCCCACGTCCCCCACTCACCTCCTCCAGCATTGCATCTCCTCTCAGCGCTTCTCCACAATGAGATAATTTGAATGTGATGGCGCTCCTTAGATCCTTCGGGTCTTGCTGGCATCTGCCAAATACAGCCGAGAAGACCCAAAGCATCTAAGGAGCGCCGTCGCATTCAAATTATCTCATTGTGGAGAAATGCTGAGAGGAGGTGCCTCACTGGAACACTGGAGGAGGTGAGTTTAGCTATGGGTGATGTGGACGACAGCACCCCTCAAATAGATTGCGCCCTGGGCAGTCGCCTACATCGCTCATTGGTAGAACTGGCCCTGGTGCTTCCCCCAAAATAAGACAGGGTCTTATATTAATTTTTGCTCCTAAAGACACGCTAGGTCGTATGTTTGGGACACGGTATTGGTACGATATATTTTTTGTACTTTACTGCAGCTAGGTCTTATTTTCCAGGGATATCTTATTTTCCAAGGTTGTCTTATTTTCGGGGGAAACAGGATAACTGAAGAAGTTATTCTTATTCCTTTCCTTATTAAGACCACACCTTTATTGCCTGCTTGTGGGGTAGAAGGTAGAATCAATATAATATATTGTAAACCTGCCGTGCTCTTACAATAGAACCTATCCAACATTCCTTTGCCCTAGAATATAGTCAATCTGATCCGGGTAATGATAAAAATTAAGTCGGGCAGTATACTGATATTTATATTTTCTCTGTAATATGTGTGTATGTATTAGCATGATTGCGTACTATTGTCAAGTATAGTATTGCCTTAGGATCTTGAAACTGTCTCTATATTTTGTAACTTTGCATTTTTGTAACACCTTATTGTGGATAGGTTATTCCTTAATTACCCTTAAAGGGATTGCAGGCTTGGTGGCCTGGTAGGTCATTTTCTTGGCAATACCTTCAGTAGGTGCTTTTACAATAAAGACTTTGTGTACCTAGGCCTTAAAAGCCTTGGTAATGGCAACCACACATGTGCATCACTAACACTGGAGGTTGGACGATGGACTGTTCCTCCATTTAGTGTGTCTATATTTAGGATTTTAGGGTGTTTGAAATTGTACACTGTATCATTTTATAAAGGGTGACTTGCTCAAAACATGTTATGAGCAATATAACACTGTGTTGTAGCCATGCTACATCGGCTTGAGTCACTTTACTCCAATTCTTACAACATTTATGGTTTGTGAGGATGCCCTACATCAGCGGTTCTCAACCTGTGTGTTGTGACCCACGACGCTCTCACAGGGGTCACCTAAGACCTTCTGAACTGACACTCCTCTCTCTGTTTACAGGCAGGTCCACCCACACGTAGATATACCTCGGTGTGATGACATTATCGTGGGGGGCGCGGCCTAAGGTAGGTTGAGAACCACTGCCCAAAATCCTTACAAAGAGGAGGGGGTTGACTATATATTCCAGTAAGATGTATTGTATAAAAATTCAAGTCGGTAATGAATGGTTTATGTAAAGGGTATCTGTGCTGCTGGTAAGCTACCTTATTGCACTAACAAGGGTTTGGATGTAATATAGGTTTCCCTTATGTAGTGTTAGAAAATTACTTTTTCTGTGCTGAGATTTTAACATTTCTTCAGTTTAAATAAGGAAAAACAATCACACTAGACAACATCTTGGTTCAATTCCCCCGTCAAATGCTACAAATATATGGCACAAATACACACTGGAGAAAGATTGAAAAATGATATGCTGTGAAATATTGTTATCATTTTAACCTACTGTCGGTGACCAATCAAGCAAGCGTTAACAGTTAAATGCACGTGCATAAAAATGAAATCCTTGCTTTTGTGGGAAGAAATCTGTTTTATGCGAAATAGTTTTTCCTTTTATCTCCCTTTGTCTCCTATCAGCTGCGGGATTTTTTGAATCCTTCGTTTATATTCCCATTTCAGGAAAAGAGAAATGTCCTGATGTGTTAGCTCCTAGTGTTAAGGTCTATATAACAGCTGCTGAATTCCATTTTTTATATTGAAATGGTAATCTTGTATTCAGTTGAGTGATCTTAATTAAGAGAAGAAATGAAACAAAATCCACAGTAGCAGATGCCATCATGAAATCAGTTTGAGAGAAGCAATTTTCCTGCCTACACATTATTTATTTGTCATAAGCCTACTTTCTACTGGAGGGAGCCAGTAATAAAACAATTGTTTAGTCCCGTCTCCCTTCCTAAGCTTTACCTGAATTCCTTGAATGATTTAAACGTCTCCATTTACATTAATTCAATAGAGAAGGGACTTCAGGTAACGCTTAGGATAGGTTCTCACTAACGTATGATGCACAGCGCATCACACGCTAGTGTCCAAAAAAAAAAAATGCTCCGGCCTCAGCATTCAAGGCTCTTCCTATCTGGCTGCATTTTGTGCGCGGCGTATCACAAGCTGGCCAAAATGCGACACCCAGCATTCTGGACGCAGCGTATGCGCATCATACACTAGTGGTTCTGGAACTAGGCGAGTCCATAGGCTTTCATAGAGCTGTATTTTTTCTCACACTATCGTATTGCGCTGCGCGTCATACACTAGTGTAAACCTAGACTTAGGAATGGAGATGGGACTAAACAATTGGATGGGCCTTTGTGCAATGGCACTGGATTTGATTCTAACAAACTGAACATACAGTTGCTCTGTGACTACTTACATTTGGCAACAATATTTATAAGCGACCTATACCTCCAGTTTTAATGGATTGCGTCTTTTTGAATGGAATTTACAAGGGTCACATGGCTCTAACATTGCTCTACGATTGGTTTATGCAGGGCCACCATCAGTTCACACTGTCGGGTACTTGCAGTAATTGTTGTAATTAATTTCTTGATTCTTTTACAAGACAAATATATTAAGTGAAGGATGAAGTTAGTTTGCTGTCTTTAACCTTCTGAAAAACCCTGTGGAGTACATTTGCTAGGAACCAGTGTAACTATCCCTTAGCAATAAGAAAGTAGTTAGTTTACATACTTTGACATGAACTAAACTGATCAAAGTCAGTTTTTTACAGGTTACTGCACTGGTGCAATT
The DNA here is from genome assembly GCA_019650415.1 of Pipa parva. NCBI lineage: Eukaryota > Metazoa > Chordata > Amphibia > Anura > Pipidae > Pipa > Pipa parva. The sequence goes on from WMED01003067.1 coordinate 11,906, forward strand.
TTGCTACTGTGTGATAAATGTGCCTATATCAAATGAAACCATTTGTTGCCCACCCTCTAGGGGGCACTCTTAAAAATGTTGCCCTGTATCCTCTTTTGGGCTTCAAATAGCTCTGATGAGTACAGAGTATCTCACATACGGTTAATCTGTCAGTAGACCCTTGTCAAAAGGGTTTTTTTTATAGGAATTTAATGGCAGTAAGTTGATATTCAGTGGATAGTAAAGTCAAAAATGATCTTTGAAAGTGAAAATTACAATTGTTGGGTTTAACATTTTAACATCCTAGCTAGAATTTATTAATTCCCCCCCCCCCCCCCCCCCCCCCCTCACCACCACCATCATCACCATCCACCACCATCACCACATCACTGACTAGGATAGAGGCATCCTTTCATCTAAGCTGCCTATAGACACAGGTCTTTTGTGTCTGTAGCAAAATCCAAGACCGTGTTCATAAATGCTATGCTTGTGATCTAAGGGAGCAACCATGGAATTTAAAAGGTAATAGTTAGAAAACTAAACAAAACATATAATGTAAATAAAATAGAATAAGAATTTTATTAATCACAAATGATAAATATTGAAAACAACTGAAATGTGTGCTATCATTGATTTCTCCTTGAAAAATGATCTTTGGTTTCTAGTTGAACCCATGAATCTTTGGCTATGATCTTAGCATGTTACTGCAGAATAGACACGGCATGGTAGGGTGACAAATAAAAGCACTGCAGGGAACCATAAATGATAAGTATTAACTCTGATAAAATTATAGGAAAGCTTGATAGCTCACATCGGATAAACCAGTCAGTCGGGTAAAGTTTCATATTTATTGACCAATAAGTCGACTCATAATCTGTGACTATCTGTTTTATGAAAATTTGCATATTCTTATAATCTGGCTTAAACATGCCATGAAAATATAACATAGTAACGAAGATGGAAAACAAACACAGGTTTGTCAAGTTGAATCTTTACAAAACCATCCTCATGTTGTTGAGAATGCAAAACCTCAAGTAGCCCAGATACAAATTCCACCTTTCGTAATCTTAATCATTTCTCCCACCCAGTGTTTTTCAAGATACTGCACATTTATAAACGCCTTTTTATTGCAGTTTCATGTAAAATGACTCATTCTGACATGTCGATTTTTGATTATATCACCTCTGAAGCACTTCTATTTCCACGACTAGCATTGCACTTTATGATTTCCTAGTGGTAGTTAAAGTTATCCAAATCTTTTCTAATATGTAATGTCAGCTAGTTCTAAATCACAAAATTGGGATATAGGGGTTAATTCAGGAAAGATTGAAGTACCCTTGCGAAGCTTCTCATCACTTCGCCGAGTCGGGTACGCGCTTACTGGTCTCCTGCACTCAGAGATCAGCGAACGTTTTAAAGGTACTTCGGCTCACCTCACGACCACTCGACATGCCTCGCCAAGCACCAAGGGTACTTCGATCTTTCCTGAATTAACCCCATAATCTTTTTGAAAAGATTTCAGCCTCCTCCATCCCCTACAGCCGATCTGTACTCTCTCCCTTGTATTAAAGATTAAAGTTAAGAATGTTTTTTACTTATGCCTCATCTTTCTCCATTAGCAGCCTTCAGACTCTTCTTTCCTCATACTCTATTTAAGGTGATTTAAAACATATGGGTGTAGCAGGGCAGCAGTTTAATAATACTCTGACAAATTGACGGAGGAGCCAGATTATGGTTTTTATGATAGGCACAGGTCCATTATCACTTTGCGATAATTAATTTTCGATATTGTGGTAAACTAATTTATTTTTGTATAAATTAATATTCAATATTGTGATATTGGGTCGAAATGATCAGTATTGCAATATCGATATTTCGATTTTATTAAATTTCGCCCTCTAGAGTCTGCACAAATTACCAGAGGATAAGGCATGTAACTTTTAATACACATCACAAACTACAGTCTGTTGGGGTAATTCAGCAAAGAGCGAACTTACCCTCCGATCCTTCGCATCAGCTCGCAGAGACTGTTACGCGTTCGCCGATGTCCTGCACGCAGACATCAGCGAATGCTTTAAAGGGATACCGGTCTCGCGAGGTGACTCGAGTTGAGCCTCGCTGAGACTGGAATCCCTTTAATGTGTTCGCTGATGTCCGCGTGCAGGACATTGGCGAACGCGTAACAGTCTCTGCGAGCTGATGCGAAGGATCGGAGGGTAAGTTCACTCTTGCTGAATTACCCCGCTGTAAGTGGCTATTCCATATTTTTAGGTACTAACTTGGATTGGGAAGTAAAATACAGTATATGTAGCAGTGTATTGGTACAGTTCCACAGGAAATTGTTCTAGACTCTAGCTATGGCTCCTATCATTACTAACATAATTACAGGCCCTAAAAAAATACAGCATAGTGACCAATTTATCTTGAAATTTTGGTAGAGTGATTTCTGGGCTTTATGGAGAAATACATTTTAATTAAAGCATAAAACAAGGGAGCTCTTGGTTTATTCAGTAAGAAAAGTTCCACATGATAAATTGTTTTGGAAATCCTTGTCTACTCATTTTCAAGCACATAAATCAAAATTTCCAAATCCCTTGTGACCACAAGCAGAGCCCAACCTTTAAAGAGTCTTTGTACCTTGAGACCTAGCGTTTACTATGGAACGGATTCAACGGCGCTTCTGTGATTGTACACTAGCTTTTTATAGAACTAAACTGAAAAATCTTTCAGATGAATTTAAAAAATGTTGCATTCAAAAGCAAAAGGCTGGTTTTGCATTAAAGACACTCTAATTTAAAATGCCTGGTAACAACCAATGTCAGCATGTTAGACTGGAGTGCTGTGCCCACTCAGTAAACAAGAGATCAGGTTCCTACTAAAATAAATGATTATTTTTCTTGCCTCAATATTCCCCTATTCAGCCCCCATGATTTACTTGTATTTTGTCTATAAACCATTACCTTCTTTATACTACCCCCAAAAATATGAAATGACAGTGCAATTTAAAACTCCAGGAGGGTTCACTGGCCCCACAAAGAATTTTCATTGTGTCCTGTTGGGCTAGTCTGAAACTGAATGTCATGGACAGAATACAAATAATGGCGTGGTACAAGCATAGAGCCCCTAGAGCAGTGATTTTCAACCGGGGTTCCGTGGAACCCAAGGGTTCCGCAAGGACAACCCAGGGGTTCCGTGACACACTGGTTGATCGGCATCATTACCCGGCTCATCAGAGAGAGATCGCATCTATCTCTCTCTGATGAGCCGGGTAATGATGCCGATAGCTAATGATTCCATCTCTGTCCCTGCTAACAGTGATCTGACAGTGATCACTGTTAGCAGGGACCGAGACCACATCATTAGCAATTTGCATAATTATCCAACGCATCAGAGAGAGATCACAGCCTTGGATCCTCCCTCTGTGACCTGTCGGGTACATAGACTTCAGTGACGCCATGCGCGTTATGCGATTTCTAGGGTTTCCGGGTTTCTAGGGGTTCCGCCAGAAATTTTATGACATCAAAGGGTTCCCCTGAAAAAAAAAGGTTGAAAAACACTGCCCTAGAGGAAGGTAATGTAAGATCAAGATACCGGATATCAGAGCCTTTTTCACTTTTTTTATCAGAGATTCTGGTGTAGCTTTTTTTTCATTGGGCTAATGCACCTCTTGCATTCAGAAGATCTTTCTGCTAACGCCTTGTGCTTTACAAGTACAGAGGTTGAAATAGCAGTACAAACTGGGGAAAACTGTTGTTCTCAGTGACAGGTAAAAATTAAATGAGGGGATGCCAAAATGCCCTCCACCAGGGCTGGGCCAAGTGGTTGGCAGCCACCTAGAGTGCTACAGTAATCCAAACCCAGCGCTGCCTTTCTCTTCCTGTGAGCTGATCAGCAGCATATCCCCCCCATATAGTGCAGCTGATCTCCCCCATAGTGTGTTCCATAAATTGAACCATATCTCCCCTATATTTTTCAGTATCCAATCCCTAAGAGGCTTAATGATAATACAGCCACATATAATGCACTATTTGAGGAATTACCAGCACTAAAGTGAAGGACTCTCATAAGAGAGGATTGAGAGCTTTTGAGCATCACTGCAGTCAAAATGAGATTGGGACAGGGAATGGGGCGTCCTGGACTGTGGGAAGTCCCACAAAATGGAATTGTCCTGCAGCCCCTCCCTCCAGCAGCATATGGCAAAGTCCTAGGCATCTGCCAATGCTACGTCTTCCTACTCCCAAGACCTGGTTGTTCTGTCCTCCCTCTCAGGTACCAGACACTGTAGGTTGCTATCTGATAAAAGCCAATGATTTTGGATTAGAGGCAAGTGCCACAGCCCAAAATAAAGCAGACAAGGCAGGGTGGATGTCTCATCCTCCTGTTCCCTGATGCAGTCATTCTCCCCCCCCCCCCCCCCCCCCCCCCCCCCCCCCCTCCCCATCCCTGTTGCTGCTGCTACAGGACCACTGATAATACCACCAATTTCCACTTATGTGTCTGCCCACCTGCCTGCTGACCCTCCACTTGCCTTGCACAAAGTGAGTTGCCTTCCCAGCACTTTTCTGGCACTGCTACCATCAAACAGCTTAGTGTATTGTAATACTGTAGTACAAGGTTCATACAAGTCTTCAAATGACATGTATGCTTTATAGTCACTTGTTTATTTAATCATCGAATGTGAGCAACCATGGAAAGATGAATCAGTAGAATGTCTTAGAGTGTAAACATCACATAGAGAGTACTAAACAAGCTTCTGCAGCAGGAGACACACTACTAGATGGAATGAGCCATCCTAAGGATTAAAGTAATTGCTTTGAACAGCCCTGTGATTGTGCTGGCATGTGGAAGAGGTACAGATACAATGCGCAGCAAAACGTCGCCAAACTGATTAGCCTGATGTCCCTCCCTTTCAGTATACAAGTTTTCTTTTTTCCTTTAGATTGCAAGCTCCTTTTATCTGGAGAATTCTGCACATTTCTTTGGATGATTTCACTTCTCTGGAATGCAGGGTGATAAAATATATTAAAAAGAATCACAGAATCCCTCTGACCTTCCACACTGCCGCTTATGGCTATAAAAAACGCATCAATAATAAGTGATAACATGCAAGGCTGTATTTTTTTTATTGACTAACAGCAATCTAATTATATATATATATATTTTTTTTTCCTTTTAGTTAATTTAAGGTTAACTTTACTTTAATTTTAAGTTTTGTAACATTTCGCTCTAAATCTCTCTTGTTTTACATGTAAAGGGTCCTCTGGTGGCTGGGAATAGCTAAACTAGTAACCACGCCGTGATTTAACTACTGGCTCAAAGGGTTTTTTTGACCACTTAACGCTGAAGATTCAGTTTGTTTTTTTTTATTATGCACACTAATGCCCATTTAAAAAATGTTATCATCATGTGATGCATTTATTAAAAAATTGTTTTCAATCCTATAAAATTCAAAGGAAAGCTTTATAATTATCCTTCACAATAATAAGCCCCCCACCCCAAAAAAAAAAAAATATACATATAAAGAGAGAGAGAGAGAGAAGAGAGAGTGGTTAAGGTATATTCCTGTTAGAGCAGAGCAATCAACAAAGCTCACATAGCTTGTAAATATGTGAGACACAGTGAATAATAAGAATTTGGCTGAGACTCTAATATATGTCATAATTTGAGAGTTTTCCAGGAACGCACATACTGTATGTCATTATTAGGGTAGTTACACTCATTACATCAGCATTCACATATGCCAGCTGCTTAGAACCACTTTTAAACAGCCTGCCCTAGAGCCCTATTGACTACCTCTGCCATCGCCTGTGACTGCTGCCTGGAAAGCTGGTGTTTTAACATAAAAAAAATTCCTCCAACCTATTTTTCTATTACTATAAAATGCCAGGTTACTAAACAGCGAGTTGGCAGTCATCAGTGATGGAACAGGTAAGTCAATAGGGCTCGGGGGCATTGAGTTTTAAGCATGTTTTGCATTCAGGAAAAAGAGCAAATCTCAGACTGCTCGGTTTGGTTCTGGCCTTATGTAGTTAAGTGCAACATTATGTCTATTTTATGGTTATGTTTTGACCTTCTCATATATTATATGGTTTTGCAATATCATTGCACAGTCCAGATGTGAAACATCACAAAAGGAAACATAACAAAAGCAATTCCAGTTTGCTCCCACTCATTTCATCACATTTTTAAATCAAATTTTCATTTGATGATTTACATCAGTGATGCCCAACCTTTTTTGGCCTGGGGGCCATATAAAATTGAGACACACGTGTCACGGGCTGCTTCAAAGTCAAGACTTTTAAAATTTTAATGTACAGCTGTGACAATTTTCCATAGTAAAGTTGTGACTGCGACAATATTCTCATTATAAAGACGCAACTGCGACAGTAACAGTCTATTGCGACTGTCTTTTAGCTGGGGAAATCACAATTATATGCAACATTTCGGATTTCAGAATTCAGGCCACGGACCGGATAGCACCGCGTCGCGGGCCGGATGTGGCCCACGGGCCATAGGTTGGGCATCACTGATTTACATTAAAAATAATTCTTTTTTTTTTTATTTTTAACTAAGCAAAGGTGAAATTTTCCCTTTGATTTGAAAGCTTGGAGAAGCTTTTGAAGCAATGAATGGAAGTAGAATTTCTGATAATAATTATACTGATAATAATAATAATTCAAATGTAGTATAAATGCAAAGCAAGTGGGGAATAAAGTGCTATTCAAAAATAATTGATGAGCAAATGAAAGGCTGTTAAAACAATCCTGAAAGAGCCAAACAGGAAGTGTGAATAGGAATAGAAGCAAATATGGTCCTTGCCGCTCTGTGCCCATATCCACTAAACCCTTTTTATTACAGTGAATATCTTTTCCTCTCTCAGGCTTTCCTAAAGACTAAATGAAGTTGCACTGTGCCCCGTCCCTGCGTGAGAGCAGGCCACAGCCCGCCAGACGGGTTTTCTGCCTTGACATCTCAATGAGAGCTGCCCTTTTCTTCCCGTTCTCATCTTTGTTTCTGGGGGGCACAGAATGACCTTCAGCTTCTCTGTGCTTTTCAATGTAAGGGAAGCCCATTAGTCATGGATAACTGCTCCCCTTCCCCCAGATCTTCACACACAATATGAGGACAAGAGGTAGTGTGTACATCTGAGGCCTTGCATGCAGAGAGCACCAAATGATAGCCAAGTGAAAGCATGATGTCTACTGATGTGCCATGAGTTTTTTTTTTATAAAGCAAAGTACCTTAAAGATTCCTTGAATGTGTGAACACACCAAGAAAAGCTTTTGTTCCATTAAACATGTCTAATTAACAGAACAATAAAAATCTATTTCTGAGAGGCATCACAGCCTGTAAACATTCCATCTGTACAGCTTTGTCCGGAAGAAACACTTGTTTCAATGGTTAATAATTACCGCCGATTAATATATTTTTAAACTTTTTTTCAGTGGTTACAAAGAGTTCCCTTAATTTTGTTTTCATTTTTTTTTTTTTTTTTTTTTTAATCTTATCAGTTTACGGTTCCTTTTCCTTAGTCTTAATGTTATCCTTCACTTTCCTTTGGGGTCTTGATTTTCCCACAAATCTGTAGTGGAAATTTTTTTCCCAGGGTTTGACCAGCATGGCGAAACCTGAGATGGAGGGAGTAATCTATGAAGGGATGAGAAAAATATAAATGCTTAATTGTTTCATGAAGCATCACTTGACATCCTGAAACCAAGCCCAGTGAGAAATGAGCACATCTAATGATATCAGCATTGTAGAATATGTGAACATACAAATTGTAATTCTTAAAAAAACAAAATCACTTACAATAGTCATGCACTTGTACTATTAATATTTATAGTGCACCTGTCACCTCAAAACTAACAGAAATTTAGGTTGTACTAATGAAATAAATGTTTTGTAAATATATATTTATTTTAAAAAATGTACCTTTATACAGCGTTTTTCTCTGTCATCTTCCCTGTCAGCCTGACTTTTCTGAGTTGGGTTGTCGGGGATAAATGATGATTGACATTATAGCTCCTCCAATCAGATCCCTGCTACCTGTAGATTACGATTTAAGGGATCTGATTGGAGGAGATATAGGGGGTAATTCAGCATAGTGTGAAGTGACGTCTGGATCCTTCGCATCACTTCGCACGCACTGTTATGCGCTCGCTGATGTCCGCGTGCAGGACATCAGCGAGCGCATAATACCATTTGCGAAGTTAGCCGAAGGATTCGGAGCTCACTTTGCTGAATGGTGAATTCCCCCCTGAATGAAACTACTAACGGTGATGTCATACAGGGCATTTTTAGGTAGGCTTGTTCTGTAGCTGTACCTTGATTTTTCAGCCATTAACATTGTGTGGACATCATGGACTTTAACCAGTGGGAGAGGCTTAGTGGAATCCCCATCCTAGACTTTTCCTCATTGGTTTGGATTTAATTGGTAGGCAGGGTCTTTTGCTTATATTATTTGTTCTGTGTAGCATTCTTGTTCACTTGATAAAGGGTCAAGTTGTGATCCAAACATGTTGTGAGGAAAATAGAGACTGCTTCATTATTTTCTATAGGGACATGCTCTTGTTAAGTCTGGCTTTGACTATAAATGCACTTCTGTACATTTTTTTATGTGAAAACTAGACTGAATTGAATAAAGCGGCACATATTACAGTGGAATGAAAGAGGCTCTAGTAGTGTAGTCTCCAGTGTTTGAAGGCTGCAGATTTGTATTACAGTTGCTGTGGTGTTCGAATGCTGGTAGCAAGCCACTATTCAAAAACAACTGATCTGCACAATTAAGACAAGAAACAATAAAGTCTACCCCGATTTGGTTCAGTCTAAATTTTCTGTTATTTTGAAATAAAAATGACAGTACCACTGGGAAGGTAAACAACATGGAATGACTACTTCCCCTTTACAGCTATCATGTTTCACACGGCTGGGAAAACATATTTCCTAGAAACTGGCAGCAGAGTTATTAACAGTTATTTAAACACGTCATTAATCTTCATCGTGTTAATATGCGTTGCTGTGATCTCAATGGCTCTGTAGTTATATATAAATATTAAAAACATTTAATATGTCTTTTATAAAAAAATAAATAAATAAAGTGTAGTAATCTTTTGGATTTAGCATATCTTATACACAGAGCTGGCTTTGGTGTGTTCAGCCTGTGCAGTCACACTTGGTACCATATATTGGGGCAATGTTGCAGCTCTCAGGAAGTAACCGCTTGCAGACATGGAGACCTGCAACTGTTGGCCAGAGAGGAAAGCAGCGGAAGCATTGCCACTGTGTTACAGGGAGGGGGCACTGTTTGGTGTTCCAACCATCCAACTCTAAGGCCGGCACTGTTTATACATTATTTTCTATTCTTGTCTTCAGTGTTCTTAGTAGTTTTCTATACATATTAGTCCCACTCAGCTTTATATTCATATGATATATATAAATATAAATCTGAAAACCAGTGTTGTTGCTGTAACTAATATGCAACCATAGAAATCAAATTTCACAGGGCAGATGACGTGTGTATAACAGATGTTGCAGTTTTCCTGTAACATATTTTTTTCTTGCGAGTCTGTGTTGCTTCCAGCTTTGTATCTACTACTTGTTTCTTTATGACCAAGGCCACACTAGCAACTGATGCAGGGCCAGTTTTATACAGAGTGGTGCCCTGGGTGAAGCTGAAAGTGCTGGTATGTTTGTCAGGCTGGCGCCAGACAGAGAGTGAATAGCATGCACCAGAGACCCCCCTTTGTAATGGGGGGTTGTTGGCAGCTGCTCACTTTGTAGCCCCTCCCTGAGAAAACAGGCCATGGATAGTTGCTCTTTTACCTTGTCAGTGTTCCAGAGTTTTAGGGGGTTATTCTCTAAAGTCCGAATTGTCACGTAAAAGTGTGAATTCGCCAGTTAAAGACAGTCTCAATAGACTGCTACTGTCGCAGTCACATTTTTATAATGAGAATATTGTAGCAGTCCCGACTTTACTATGGAAATATTGTCGCAGTTGCGACCTTATAATGGGAGAATTGTCGCAGTCGAGGATTTCCTAAGGGAATCCGCTGTTTGATAATTTCTCACTTTAGTGAATAACCCCCCTTAGTACTTTCTTTACCAACAATTCTCTGGACAGAGTTCCCACACAGGACTCCTCCCTCCCCCGTTTGGCTGCACCTAGTGAATTGTTTCAGCAATATTAGCATGATTCATTTATTACAATCAGGCACAATGAAACTCACTGACAGTCATGTCATCTCCATTTGATTGTGATCTTCTGGGAATCAATCATTTTATAGCACTACAACATTTAAGATTATCCTTAAAGGGGAGCTAAAGTACCCAAACCAGACTAATGTGTGTATGTATTTATTCATAGTAGTCATACGTGCCTCCTCAAACTCTTAGGAAGTATGCCACAATAATATTTGTACACTTGGATCCAGACTGTTCTATTTTGTTCCTCGCTAGCATATAGAGACAGCCATCTTTGATGACATTGCATATGCTAATTTTGACCCCAGCATCATTCTCACATTTACTGCTGGCAGGGAATAAGGATTCTTTTTAATTACATAAATGGGCTGTAGCTATATAGAGGTAGGAAGAAAATAAAAAGCGATTTAAAGTTCATGGGTTTTAAAGAGGAACTAAAGTCTCATAATAAATCACATTTGTTCATTTAGCTTACAATCCAGCAACATAATAAACCCACAATCTTTCCATTCCAAATTAACAACTTAATTTTCTTTGATTCTTCTACATGCATTATTTTACAAGTACATGGCAACCATTGTAGCAATTTAGTTCCTTCCCCTGGAGGGAAAATGACTGGGGCAAATTCTTCTTACAAAGTATGTGTGAAAACCAGCAATGTAGACAGAGACGAGTAGAACATAGGTGATGCCTTTTATTGGCCATGCCTGAAGAAGAGAGCTAAGTAGTGTGAAAAGCTTGCATTTACCATCTATTCCATTAGCCAATAAAAGGTATCCCCTATACTAGAGAGAAGAGAGC
>WMED01003068.1:7703-20414 GCA_019650415.1 Pipa parva
GTCTGAGTAAATCTAATGGCACAATTGTAAAAAAAAAACACTTTTTTATTATACAATTGAAAAGATTTTTTTTTGTTTTTTTTAAACACACTTAGGGAGGAGTATTCTACTTATAAAGTATAGTTCATTTTTAAATGTCTATTTAGAGTTTGGAGTTCCTTTAGCGAATGGCAGCATACATTATAAACACCTGCCAACCCTGTTAAGTAATGTCGACACAGGAAAGGAGCATCTTAAGCCGGCTACAATGAGAAAGTTTTCCAAAATGTGTGACCGAACGATTGTGAAAATGAGATTGTGGCAAGAATGTGAAAATCATTTTCCAACATCAAAAAGAAAAAAAAAAAAACATTTTAGAAGACCAGTGTTTCTGACCTGTATGTAACTGTTTGAATTTTCATGAATGAGCCTTTTCAAATGCATCATAGAATAGTTGGCTAATGATGATGAAATCCACAGTAGTTTGAAAGCATCTGACTTATCTTAGACCATAATTCATACTGAACAAGTACATTTAGATGGCTACAAGTACTAAGATCATAGAAATGAAATTGATAAAACCATATCTCATATGGAAACCTCTAACATGATTCCCTAGTTACTTCCAAAATTATTTAACAAATAACAACAGAAAACTGTGATTTTTAAGAACTGCTGACTTCACTCGGTGGATTTCCATGGTGGTCCAAGAGCATTCGGTTTCATTGACATACACTGCAGGTCAATGCATACGACCCTGAGGGAAACATGCTGACTGGCCAATAGGTCCTATTCATTCCTATAATTAATCATTTCTCCAGTGGTGGGTTAAGCAACTGTGAAAACCACTATAAAGAAAAAATAATTTCACACTGGATTCAGGTTGTAGAATATTTATAGAGCCAGTCAGGGAAAAAGAGAAACAAAGGGCCAGTTTCCACCTTCTTATTTGAAATTTATTAGGTTATTGGGTCCAGTGAAGAACTGAACTTATCAAAGCATTCTAATGGCATTTGTCTACTGCAGGGGTCAGCAATCTTCTCCGAGGAGGGAGCCATTTCTCTCCCTCCTCCACCTCTGCAAACTGATCGGGAGCCGCACAGGGGGAGGAGCTTGTGGGGTCCCGATCACATGACCTTTGACGTCCCATCACAAGAGATGTCAAAGGCCAGGGGCGGGTGGGAGGGCAGCTCACTCGGGGCTGCACGCAGCGGCAAAAGAGCCAAATGTGGCTCGCGAGCCACAGTTTGCCAACCGCTGGTCTAGTGAATTGTGGCTCATTTCATTTTTTGATAACATTTTTTTGCAATGGATGGAGTGGCAGAGTGGAAACAATTTTGATGACTACAGATACGGTGAAACAATTAAATACATTCTAGACTTCTCCTCATACATAAGTTTAGCACTGAAACAACCACCTGAGGATATTCTTTATTTGCTTAGCCAGCCAAATATATGTCGACAGCATATCGTATCTGCCACCTGTCTCTTGAATTATTGCCTGGATCGTACCATGACAATGTTCTCTAAATGAGCATGTCTTATGTACATGCCTTTCACATTAGAGCTGGATTTTAAGCACCAAGAGAGAATTGATTTGTCTCCTAACACAAAGTTACCTGCTAGTTTTCTTACAGATAGGAAAGACAAAGGCGTCTGGGCTTATGGCTTTTTGTAAACATTGTCTTAAATCATATATGAAAAGAATCGAATCGTATTTCTGATATGGATGATGCCTTTAATAGACTGAAATTCCAAAACAATCATGGAATCTTTATCCGTACGACTCATAACTGTATATCATTAATGTAGTGTTCTTTAAAGAAGAGTAAAAAAAACTTATTTTTGATATTTGATGCTATAACAACCATTTCTGAAATATTTCAAAATTGTTGCAATGTAACAAAGTCATCTGTTGAGGCAAAGATCTCTGCTTTTGCTTCTATAAATGACACAATGTTATCAGAGTCCAGGGCTTTGGAGGTGGAGAAGCAAAAGGCGTGGCTACAGAAGCTCCTACTTAAAATAAATAAAGATACTCTGCTGCACGTATCTTGAAAAATGTCACATTTGCACAGTGCTGTTATCATTTAGACATTCAAAGCGAGCTCTACAAAAATGGACGGCATGGCTATCCATGGTGTAGTGTCCCTTTAAGCTATTTTTTTAATATCTCAATTTCAAGCTCTGGTTTTACACATTAGGAAGCATTCTGAGTAGTGCAGAGACTGGGGCAGCCTAATGTTGCAATCTTGTTTTCAATTTCAACCTAATGTCTTGATTGGAATGTATATGATTTAGACAAAACCATAAATGGTCAAATGAAAAATACCACAACTTTCAGGTTATTGCCAGCTGATCAGTAATCCCAAACACATGAAGATGGTGGTGACTGGCCAAATGTGTTTTTCATTTTGAAGAACTCTTTCAGAATAGAAGACTGAGAGGAGAATTCACCATTCAGTGAAGTGAGCTCCGAATCCTTTGGCTCATTTCGCAAATGGTGTTATGCGCTCGCTGATATCCTGCATGCATACATCAGCAAGCGCATTAAAAGGATTCCAGTCTCGGCGAGAGCAAAAGAGTTGCCTCGCCTAGACTGGAATCCCTTTAATGCGCTCGCTGATGTCCACGTGCAGAACATCAGTGAGCGCATAACACCATTTGCGAAATGAGCCGAAGGATTTGGAGCTCACTTCGCTAAATGGTGAATTCCCCCCTAAATTTTTGTTCAAAATTATATTCCAGATATGACTTACAAACTCATCGCAAATCTCAACCAATCAGATACAGTAAAGCTGATTCAGATTGTGACATGCCAGCTTTAGTGTTCCAAAAATCAGTATAGGCTCACATAAAAATAAACAAATAAATAACACCCCTTAGTTCAAACATCTGGGACAATGTTATCAAATGCTACCTGGCTTAAAAAGAATGCTGGGAAATATATTTATTGGGAGAATAGGGCAATCACCATATTATTAAAATTCAGATGACATATAAAACACAAAGATCATTTGATTTTTAAAAGTTTAACCTTTATCTAAAACAGGGATAATGTGCACATTTTCAAGCCAAGCCTGGATTGTTTTCAACCCTATATTCTGGGGGGAATTCACCAAAGTGCGAATTGAGGTGCGGATCCTTCGCCTCACTTCGCACTGACTGTTATGCGCTCGCTGATGTCCTGCACATGGACATCAACGAACGCTTTAAAGGGATTCCAGTCTCGGCAAGAGACTGTAATCCCTTTAAAGCGTTCGCTGATGTCTGCATGCAGGACAGCAGGGAGCGCATAACAGTCATGCGAAGTGAGGCGAAGGATCGGCACCTCACTTCGCACTTTGGTGAATTATCTACTATATACATTTTTCCACAAGCCAGTTATAGCAATAAGTAATTCCAGGACACTTTTGAATTCCTACTGCATCAATACAAGTGATTTGGTATAAACAGATAACTGTAGGGAATTCCAGAAAGTAATACATTTAACAAAAAGTTCAGACCAATATAAAATGTACAGATTACCTTTATCTTTGCAATGCTGAAAATGTGCACATTTATGTTAAACTTTTCCCTAAAATGTCAAAGTCAGTTTAACTGCTTGCTGAATAAATCAGAGGTGAGTTCTTTGTACAAGTGACAATTTGATTTACTAAAAAGAGCTTCAGGCAACTATTAATCAATATCTGTAGAGTATCAAATCCAGGGTGGTGATAGACACTCAAAGAAGATTGTCTGGGAGAGATAAAGGTAGGGCCAATATGGTTAACATAATGAAATCCTGCTATTATTGTGGGGGTCATTCTGTTATAGGAACACAAACAAAACAATTAATTTGTTGCTATATATGTGCTTTATTGATTTGATGAATTATCATGTTCCCACAGAACAATAAATGTCTATACTAAACTACATATTTTTTTTTTTAATCTTTTGACTTCAGTATACAACTAAACTAACATTGTTTAGTTGTCAAATGGAGGTAAAAAATGACATTGTTGCCTTTAAAGTAACAATTTTAATTAATATACAGTAGTTTGTGTTTTTGCTAGCCATTTAGTCCTTAAGGCTGGGTTCACACGAGTGTATGATACGCAGCACATACACTCGTGTAAAAAAAAAAAAATACAGCTTCATGAAAGCCGCTGATACTTACCTAGTTCCGGACACACAAGCATATGACGCGCATACGCTGTGTCTCATTTTGGCCGCCATGTATATGCCGTACCCAATATGCAACACACAGGAAGTGCTGTGAACATGTGAGGGAGCGTTCACACTGTCACAGGTAAGCACAATAGAAAAATACGCTGGATGCACTGCGCATCATACACTCAAGTGAATCCAGCCTAAAAAAAACCCCTATTGATATAATTTTAAATTGTTGAACTGCTAGCGGTTTTGATTTCTCTCAGATTAGGTTTTACAACATTTTTATTATCCACCTCAAATGAGGATTTTAGGAGATTAGTCAGTATTTTGTAAAGCATGGAAGAATTCCATTTTGTTCCTTTATCTTCCAGTTAAGTATGTATTTAAAAGAAGGTCCACAGTAGCAAATTTCATCAATGCAAACAACATTTTCCTAATTGCAGGTATATATTTTTTAAAAATGCTACACTGTACAAATGCATGGAAAAAATTCACTTGCTCTTTAACGGATCAGAATGTTGTAATGACCAATAAAGTAAGTTGAATTTTCTGTTTTTAGCTGTATCTGAGAATATCTCCTGCATAATACTCTTCCAGGATTGAATTAAAGCCGTGTGACTATTTAATATGATATCTCAGTCCTACATCATGAAGCATCGAGTAGTGTCCAGCTCTCACATGCAAGTGTAAGATCTGCGCTGATCTGTGGCATGCAATAAAGTCAGCCTTGCAGTCTCCAGATCCCCTGCTGATTTTATGTATGGGAATGCAAGGCTAGTGTTTGCTTTGATACATTAGTCCTCATATCATATCACGGCACAGTCACAAACACAACCTCCTTACAAGCTAACAGTACAAAAGCAAGAAAGGAGCTAGGGAACATGACAAATATATCTGAGAGAGATGTAGAAAGGCTAATTTTGTCAAATTCTTTAAATATGATCTTGTAATTTAATCACAAAACACTGAAATATCCTTTTTTGTTAACATTAGTTTCTCTTTAGTAATGTGTTTAAATTTACTGCCTTATCATGAGTTATCTCAACTCATGATGAAATTCTAAAAAGTAAATCCTATCACAAACTGTTCCATGACAAAGACAGTCCAGATTGAAAACCACCACTGTTGATATAGTAGGCTTTCCAAATTGTCTTGGAATTACTTATTGCTAATTTTTTTTACAATTTATACAGTAGATAGGACAGTCCAAACTAAACTTATCAAACGTTTTACAGCAAGCTAATTGTTTAGATGACGATAAATATATTATTTAGGTGAACTGATCTTCAAAACAATCTGCAACTGTTTAATTATCTCTTCCTAATTACTTTTATTTAATATTTAAAGTACTCATATACAATTGCAGATTGTTTTGAAGATCAGTTCACCTAAATAATATATTTATCATCATCTAAACAAATAGCCTGCTATAAAACATTTCATATATTTAGTTTGGACTGTCCTATCTAGTGTATAAATTGTAAAAAAAAAATTAGCAATAAGTAATTCCAAGACAATATGGAATGCCTACTATAACAACAGTGGTGGTTTTTAATAGAAATAGACATTGCAGTGGGATCCCAGAAAGTAATGAATATGACCAAAGGATCAGACGAGTATAAAATGTAGATATCACCTTTATCTTTTAGGATAGCACAATGACCAAGCAATACCGGTGTTATTCAACTTTTTCAATGGATAGTTCTTATTATCTTAGACCAGAATTGTATGGGTCAGATCATACTTAAATTATTTCATATATAAATGTGTTGGACAAGCTGGGGGCCATATAAATATCTTGGATGGTCAGCAGGTCTGCTATTGGACAGTTCTCACCTATACTTCTGGCTACTGCAGATTAAGTAAACTTACCTTCACTTCCTAAATAATAACCTTTCAGTATTTCTGCCAAAGATGATAAATCCAAATATATTAATCTGACATGGAAAAACAGTAATAGATTTGTTCACTGAGGTTGCTAATCTCCTTATCAGACCCTGTGAAACCTAGCTTCTGCCTCCAATACAGCCTCCAATACCCCTCAGTCCCTTTCTGCCAAACGGGACAACAATGGAGAAGGCAGAATGAAGTGAAGTGTGGAAGGCCCCGCCATATCTACATAAAGGAGATTAGAGACGACAGCGTTCCATTTTACAGCTCAATCATATTGTGTTAGCATGAGCTTATCCGAGCGCGGACAAAATTGAAAGAGAAATAAAAAAGGCTCAGGCAGATAGGAAGCAGAAAAGCGAGGCATGAGCAATTTCCAAGCATATAAAAGAATGCTAATGGTGGGGTGCTGTCATTCTTAGAAAGGGCTATTAGGACAGCATCATCCGTTCTTGTGTCCTTATGCTTCTCTAAGTAAAGTCAAGCATTTCCCTAATGCTATTGTGATCTTCTCCATACCCTAGATAAGGCATGGTCATGCTTCACAACAAAATACTTTCCATTTATTTGATTTATAAATGTTAGTAGACTAATTCTATTTACTGATAAAGCCAGTTGTATATGCACTTTTCTCTCCGCATTCGCCCCCTTCTTTGTATTGCAGGAAAAGGAACTGTAAAGAATCTTGGTTGCGCGCATGTGATTTTATCAAACGTTTAACTTAATCTAAACATGCTCTGAAAAAGAACACAAAAAGGAATCATATTTCTGAAAGTAATGCGCTCAGTGTTCTTTAAATGCGCTTTAAATGATTGGAATGGTTTAACAATCGGTGTGCTGGGACAGTTAGCTTGCTAGTGCTGACAGAGATGGAGTTAATTAGATAATCCAGTGCACAGATATAAAATGGAAATGTTCTAAGTTAAGGCCAGGTGCACACTGGCGTATTTAAGTTCTGCACATATACGTTGCTCTTGAAAAAAAAATTGCGCTGTGAATCCCTATGGCACTTATCTTCCTCCGGCCACACCAGCGATGAATGCGAGCGCATGCACGGCACGTATTTCCTAAGCATACAGAACAAGAACAAAGCACATAGGAGAAGCCACAAATGTAGAGGGAGCCTTCACACTGCGTCGGGTAAGTACAATAGGAAAGCGGTTCCTAGCCTGAATTTTCCAGCGTATTTCCGGAAGCGCTTTTTCTAAAACGTTGCATATATAAAACGCCAGTGTGAACATGGCCTAAGGGAAAAATCTGTCAGTTTAATTAGTACCTGCCTATAGGTAAAAGTTTCTTTTAAAAATGACTCAACTTTAAAAATAAGACTCCAATTGGAGAGCTTACAACATAATGTAAGTGCAAAAAATGTTGAAAGGGCTGGCTCCAAATATGTATTTGTTAATACTATTTAGGAAATATTTGCTAAGACCAATTCATTTCACCCCCCTTTCCCTGTCAATTCTGTATTTTTCTGTACTTTTTGATTTCCCTGATTTACAAAGGATGGATAAAAATATTTCCACATCGAAATAAATTGTTATGGATAAATATGGATCTATTAACAGGGGAAACTCTGCAATGATTTTCTATGAGGGTTCCTTCCAATACAGATCCATATCAATGTCTCTTTTCCATAGGGAAATATTTTGGGCTTAGGCTAAATGACAGGACCATCTCCATAGGGAATAATGGGTTTAAGATTTCAGGGGACAGGATTATGAATGATTACAACAGTTTGCTGATTTGAGCAGCATGTGAACGCCACACATAAGTGCATATCACATCAAGAATTGAAAGTTTACATCTACATTTATTGTAATGGCAGCAGCACTCGATACAGCCATTAATTATGCACGCCCACATAGTGATGCGGCGTGTGACGTCACACACATGCTCATTACACACTGGCAGACGCTGACAGGCTTGTAACAAGGTATGTGCACTATATAAGTGTGATTATTTTAAGGTACAGTTGAGCCATGATTAAGAGCCACGCTCGAAACGCGTAGGCCATTGCGGTTTTATGTTTTTTAATTTTTTGCCAACATGGCCACAATAAAGGAGTTTTAACATTATCAAGGAGTGCTGGAGATCTATTCCATTAAAGTCACATAATTACCCATTTTCTTAGACACATCCTGCATGATTTTAATCCACTAATGCATGTCTCAAATATGGCAGATGTATATGATGATTAAATAAGTTTTTACTCCATTTCTACATTTAGATGTATTTAATTCAGATACTCTGAATGGAGATATTTCTAAAGTTTTCTGTTCATATACCCGGTGACTGTATAACTACAGTCTATACTATTGTTATTGTATAGAGTATGTTCTATACTGTTATAGTATAGACTATGTTAATTAAAAAAAAAACCAATTCAATTGTAATATTATACATATATTTATAATTTTGTGCTGTAATATCTAAATCCCAATGAAAAACAGATTTAGACCTATGCTGTGACTTGGATCCTGGTGTGACCCTTGTACTGTAAGACCTTATTTCACATTAATAAATGGAGCAAGGTCATTGTCAGTAAAAAAAAGTCCATGCGAGACAGGAAGCAGGAAACTCCTAGTAGCTTTAAATACATCACACAACATCTGCAGGGAACTTGGCAGCCATTTTGACATGTCTCTTATCTTATTCTAATTTTACAATTAGAATCAAGTCATTGCAAAATAACTAATTTTTTTAAATGTTAAAAGTAAATGTTAAAAATTACATATTTAATTGAGGTATACGGACACATTTTTCAATATTAAGGTGAAACTAAAGAAGACTACCTTCATCTCTCGCTTGCTCATTATCTCTCTTTATGAACATATTTAAAATGATCATGCCAATCAGAAACCCTCTAGAAAGCCAGAGGGAATAAGATTTATGTATTTGGGGAAATTCCAAAGACTCCACCCATTATTTCTACTTCTGTCAAGTAATTAATTCTCTCACTTCTATTTATTAGAATCCATAAGCGCTTCAGGGTACATATTGCTTTGTGTCAATCACTAGCTCACCCTTTTGTCAGCCTAGTTCAGCCAAGCATCTCCGTCACTCACAAACAAGCTGGAATCTCCGAGACAGTGGCCCATCAGATCTGCCCTTTAGCATGTCAAGCCCCCTCTGCAATTTGATTTTTGTCATTTGCTGCTAAATAGTGCAAAGCACAGATTATATCACTGACCTTCCCTTATCGAAAAGCACAGAAAAGGATTGTTCTCTTTTTCTATTTAGTCTCTTAACATAAATGGGGTCAAATGGGCCACAGCTGTTTCCAAGGCTACCCTTTGGATAGCAGAATTTTTTTTTTCTTATTTATTCTGCGAATTTCAGAATCCATTTGTACTGTTCATATTTTTAAGGTAAAACATATTCTGTAACAGAATATTACAGAAAAGAATATTTACACTGGTCAATACCAATTTCTGAATAAACGACTTCCCAGATCTCACAGGAGATGTTCAGGATCTGGTGAGTTTCCCAGAACATGCAATGCCCAACAGACTATAAATAAATCACTGAAATATAGACATTCTGACCCATCAATGCTGCTTATTTGCTAATATGTGTTGGAAGGCCTCTTAGGAGGCATTAGGACATGGGCAGTGCGGTGGCTCAGTGGTTAGCACTGCTGCCTTGCAGCTCTGGGTTTAATTCCATCTAGACTTCATCTGAATGGAGTTTGTATGTTCTCCCCGCACTTGTGTGGATTTCCACCCACAATCTAAAAACATACATCTTTGTCTGTCTATGTGTGTGACTGAATAGGGAAGTTAGATATGATGATGTGTATGTATGATGATAATTTTAAACCAACATCTTCTGGTGGTAAAATAGTGCCATTGCTATTTTCATCTATTTTCCAAAGTTGAAAATTCCAAAAGTGCCCCCCTGATTTAGGCTGGCAAAAATTCATTATTATTATAGAGTCGGCCATGTTCTTTAGCCACAGTCGGATTAGTTTTGCCATCAAAAAAGAATGTGGATATGGATACGAAATGGAAAGGGAACATCACTGCGGTTTCAACTGATCGATATTTATTGGTATCAATCTTTTTCCATATCGACAATTTGATGATTCTGCTAGAAAAAGATCTACATAGTTCTGGCAGTACATTTTGTAGCTGACTTTTTGATCTAGTTTCATATTTTGGCAGAAACAACAAAGGAATAAAGTAGATGATAATTTAAATGATAAATTAAATTTAGCACAGTGCGCCAACATTGAAACCAATTTTTTTTTTCACGGCCTAATTGATTGAATGAATATGTGAATTTATCAGCGGAAGAGTGAATAAATGAATGAAGTAGTAAAATAAAAAAAAGTTTGGGCACAGTGAGATCCCAATGCTATTTGTAATTGCAGTGATTTTTTTAAACATTTCTCATGATTGTTTTTCGATTATCCAGATATAATATAATATTACAGTTCTCTTAGCTTGTACATTCTTGCCCTCTGGGACTAGATTTGTAATATTTTTGTGTAACATCTCTCAGTTTTCTTAGTAATTATTCACATTGCTTGTATAAATAATTTCCTGTGTGCACCAATGCATTAGGTTTTATTACTTTAATAATAATAATATCATCATAAAGGGTTATTAAAATATCTATAAAATTGTTGTGACCCCAGACTGATGCAGCATAACCCACACCTCTTGAAACTGACTCAAGCAAACCCCCATAAATTCTGACAGTTATCACTAAAGAGAACCAAGTGGTGGTTGGTACAACTGCAACCGAGTCCAAATGGGTCCAGTACTTAAAAAGTCAGCAAGTGCCCCCCCCACCTCTCCCAAAGGATATTTTTTGACATATGTATGATGTACCCATCCTTCCCTTGCCTAAAGTTAAAAGCCTTTATCCTACTGTTTGTAGAGAACTGGAAGCATTAACAGTGGGACAGATACTTCAGAAGGTGCTGCCAATTATGTTGGCTCTCTTGGCATCATGCCACTAGGCTACTGTGCACTAATAACACACGGCTTGAAAACTATGTACAAGTAAAGAGCAAGAGTCACAGTATACTTCTGGCTAAAAAAATAAATAAATATTATCCAATCGCATCAACAAACCATTAAATTGTCATAAAAACATTAATGATTAATTGAATTAACCAATGATAAATTTTAATCTAAGAATATCTCGCACAGAATACCCCTGGTTTTACTCAGTACAAATAGCCCTACACAGTTTAAAAAAAACAGAAAATAGATAGCAATAAGAAAACTGTGATTTATGCTGAAATATTAAATGATTTAAAATGTAATCAAATAAAATATTATATGCATGTTTTTAAAAAATGACTGTTTATATTATTTGTTTACATTTTACAGCCCAATAAGGTTTTCTCTTCCTGTGTGATCACCATATTATTTCCAGGTCTGCACCTGGGACATTTTGCAAGGAGACAGACAACTGTGTCAATCAGAAATGTCTATCAGGCAGATTCCTTTATATTGGAACCAATACTATTGATTCTCATGAAGATATCTAAGTAATTTCTGTACACATACTTTAAATTGCTTACAAAGCTATATTCTTTAAGAAAATGTAAAAGAGAAAAAATGTGTCTTTACCTCGCTTTTAATGGTACGTGCCCAGTCTGCGGTGTCTACCTTTAAAGAAAAAGTGTTGTGGCCAACCAAAACATTGTAATGGATTTCTGTGCGTACAAGCCAGGGAAGCTGATTTCGACACATTCCATTAGCTGGTTTGTTTGTGCCATTTTGTATCAAAACTAATCAAAATGAAAGCAGATTTTGGACTTCCATTGTGTATGTGACTTTTCACGTTCTCGTTCCATTTACATTTGCCTACTGTGGCCGGCTTGCAAAGATATAAAAAAATAAATAAATAAAAACTCACCTACTTAAGCATCTTTGACTAAATTCAGGGGCCTTTATTAGAAGCCAATGGAAGACAAAGTAGCTGGGATGGTATAATACAGAGTGATGTTTAAATTAGTTTACAATTTGTTTGGCCTCATAGAGTTCTATTCCTGAACAAAGCCATTCAGAATTGTCAGCTGTGCTCCTAACCACTGTAACAAATTGTTGCCTGAACGCTGCACACCTAATGACTTCAAATTAGCTCCACAGCGATATTGCCTGACAGTTCGTTACGACTCCCAGCAACATAGCTGGCGTATCATGACCAATAAATTGGTTTCAGTTGGAGCTGGGAAAGGAACTTTCATCAATTTGATTAAAGAAATTACTGTAGCATTCAAAGCATAGAGACAAACTAGTTTAGGGAGAAAGGCAGAAGTTACACACAGAAAGAAACACATTGCTCTTACTATGAAAGTGTACGCACTCCTAACATTTTTATTCTAAAGCTTTTACTTGCCATTTAACATTATAAGCCATTATTTTTCTTGATACAAAGAGGTTAGGAACAGTGCACTGATTGCTTGGAATCTGTCCTTGCATCTATTTTATTCCTTTTTAAGCACTGACCTCAACAGAGGAATAGCCAAGCGACTTACTCTCTCTTATCAACTTACAGAATTAGGCAATATTATTGTTGTGATACAACACTAATTTCTGCCTGCTCAACAAATTAGAAAGGACAGCATTACAGATACTGTCAGTTATATTCTTTCAGAAATGTACATTATCTCCCCAAAATGCAAATGGCTGCATTTTTTACTTATTTTCATGAGTACATTTTTTT